>BFEA01001105.1:128908-151869 GCA_003427395.1 Chara braunii
TATATATATATATATATATATATATATATATTTTCATGCATTAGAAAAAAAAAAAAAAATCTTGCACCAAAGTCGGTTGGTCGGCCTAGGCCGGGGCCGACTTGGACCCCCTGGCCGCGGCCGGGCGTGCAACATAGGTGATCGGGACCCGCGCTTCATAAGTACTGAATGGAAAAACTTCACGTCCCAACTCCCTGGCCTCAAACTGAGCATGACATCTGACCGATATCCCGAAGCCAACAGTTTGGCTGCGGAGATAAACCAGACCGTGTTCCAACTTCTTCGTGTTTTAATCATTCTGGATCATGAAACGTGGGATGAAGAGTTTTTTTCAATCAAGGGGTTCTAGAACAACTCCATCCATTCTTCCACCGACATGACGCCAAACAGGCTGCATTATGGTTGACAGATTCGTAATCCGCTCTCCTACTTATTCCCTTAATAGCTGGTTTAACACCTGACAGGCCTAGCTTCAATGCCAAGTATGATTGCTTGCTCAAAGTTGCCATTGCAACAATGATCAAGCGACAACACGTCATGATCCATCATGCGAATAAGAAACGGCAACCTTAAGATATTTAAGTGGGAAGTTATGTATGGGTCAAGATGTCTGCATTTTCGGAAGAAGAGGGAGTGTCACCCAAACTTCTCCCCCTCTATTACAGTCTGTGGGAAGTTCTCGACGTAATTGGCAAGGATGAATTCGGTCCTTCATATACAATTGTAGTGCCTCCTCATTTGCGCACGTACCCAGTCTTTCATGCATCAAGGTTGTATATGCATCGTGATGTTGAGTCCTTTGACTACTGTGAAGACATGATTCCTCGTGCAATCAATGGCGGTCACGAGATTGATAGAATCAAACAGCGATTAGGGAAGGGACGTAATAGAGAGTATCAGATTCATTTCATGTATCACCCCTTGGACGATCTCTATAGGATCTCAAAGAAGGAACTGTTGCGCCGCGCACCTCGCATTGTTAAAGCCTACGAGCGACAAATAACCTTTAATGTTGTACCAAAAATCTCATTGTTATGTTTGCTTACAATGCGTTTGTCGAGGTTTCAAAATGAGTTGCTCGCTCGAAGGGACCTCGCTCTTAAGAGGGGGGTAATGTAATGATGACCTTCCAAACACGAACTGAGACACAACTGATTTATCAATTTTGCTCATGGAATGAATGTCTTGCTCAGTTTCCCTCTTGTTGTCGAGTTCTCTAAGTCTGTGTGTGTGCATGCTTGCTGGCCTGCATGCCTGTTCGAGTGCTTGTCGACTTGAGTGTGTGTGTGACCCGCAAGGGCACTTTGTTCGTTCAGAGGGCCCGAAGGGCCGGTACTTACCTGTGGTCGTGACATTGAGCGTTGCCGCGGGGAAATCACTCAAGTGGCGGGGAAAGAGGCCCGTGACACTTGAAGCAGCAGGAAAACACTCAAGTAGCAGGTAGGCTGGTACCAAACCAAGTAGAGGTAGATGTGCCGGGTACTCGAGGCCAAGCAGAAAAAGACAAAGATGGCATTTTTAGAGGCCTTGTAGTTGTAGGCTAGGTCTAGGTGGGTACCAGTCCAACCAGTCTAAGTCTACCGTCTTCCCCCGAACATAACGCACCCTAAAAATGAATGTATAGAAGCTATATTTTCGGTCAGATTCAACCAAAATAAGGGTGCATTGTGTTCGAGGGAAGACGGTAGGGCCTGTATGGGCAATATCTGAGTCTGCAATGATGTTTCCCTCCGAAATGGAGGAGGTACCGATTGCTTGGAGGTCGTGCGTCCTAGGAAGTCACTTGCCAAGAGGCAAGCAGACCTCTATATCTCCATGAGGAGCAAGGTGCTCCTTCTCATTGTTGGTGTGCAGGTTTGGTGACACACGGGTTGGAGCGCTGACTGGAGCAGCGCTAGCTTGGAGCAGAGCTGCTGGGGAAGGAGCAAGGACACAGAGGAGGAAGAAGACGAGGACTAGGAATGGGAAGCGCCATAGGTACTTACCTGGCTATGGTGGTGGCCATCTTCATCACCTTGGCAGGAAGGCCCCAATTGGGGTAGAGCTAAACCAAGAAGTGTTATGGCAAAGTCTGACATGGCGGCTTGAGCTAGAGAAGCCATAGCGGCTTTGTGCTGTCCTTTGGACAGCAGGCGATGCCCTGGAAGTCCGCCATAACCTTGGCCTTGGAGGAAGGAGAAAGAAGGTCGGTCATGGCTATGGTGGACCTCATATGATACCTGCAGTAGGAGTGGGATTCAGACATTGATTTTGGTTCAACCATTCAACATTGTTATTATTATTTCTTGTTTGAATAAGAGAGGAAGAGATAAGGAGGAGGAGAGTGGTTGGCAAAGAAGAAGAGCATTATCATTGGTCTATGTTGGTGTACATCATCTTCTTCTTCTTTCTTTCTTTCTTCTTCTTCTTCTTCTTCTTCTTCTTCTTCTTCTTCTTCTTCTTCTTCTTCTTCTTCTTCTTTCTTTCTTCTTCTTCTTCTTCTTTTTCTTTCCCTCTCTCTTCTCTGAAGTTCATTCATTTCTATTTCCAATCGGACGACATTGCACTTTCTGATGAATGTGTACTTCGAAATTGGCCAGAACAATGAAAGATAAAAGACCAACAAGAAGAATAACACAAGTTTAACCAATGTTTTTCCCATCACTTCTTCCTTCTCTCGCCCTCCTCTCCCTTACTCCTCTTATATTCAGTTAATGCAACTACAGGTGAATGAATGAAGAGGACTGATATCAGAGAGATTCCCCTTATTGCCAACGCGGAAAAAAAAACCACATTTTGTGATACCCTCACTTCTCTCTCAGAGTCTGTGGTTACAAATAGCACTATGGCGGAGCGTCCATTCTCATCGGCGATGTTCAGAGGACAACACAATCTCTAGTATGTATCTTTCATCTCTTTCTGCCATGGCCATTGTGTCTCTGATGAAGCCCAACACCAACTGGAACACACACAGCGCCCAAGACCAAGGAACTATGGATGAAGGTCAAGCATAGCCACATGTGACTCTCTCATGTTGGTTCCCCTTTCTCTCCCCTTCTTCGACCTTATCCTGCTTCTCTCACATTTCTTCATGGCCTCGTACGACGTGCTTCACTATCTCTCTCCATAGCCAAGGCCTACTCCATTGCAATGACTTGTTGATTCCTGCTGCCGAGATTGTCTGCGAGGCTGTATACTAACCTGTAGGGTTAGTTTTGTAATTTTGTTTGGCTGAGGGCTAACCGAGAGATCCGCCTGTGTGGAAATTCATGAGGGACAGATCTGTAATTTCTGAAAAATACAGACCTGGTACTAACCGAGTTCCTACAGCTACCCTAACTGCCTATAGCAGGCCCGGGCTACCCTAGGACAGACAGGCCCTAAGCGGCCTATACTGCTATACGGTTCTATAGCCTATAGCCGGGTCCGGTAGAGGCCGAGAGGCCGAAACAGCAGCGGTACCGGTAGGTCCAGTCAGTCTGGTCTAGGTCTAGGCTAGTGTAGGAAGTCTATAAGTCTTGTAGGGGAATCGAGTAGGGACTTTTGGCTTTTCATTTTTCGCGTGCAGCGTTGGTGGCCAACCAAGTTTAGCAGCGTTGAATGTCTACAGCGACACCTGCGACATCAGCTGCGTGAAGCAGCCATAGCCAGCCTATCTGAGACAGCCATAGCTGGGGCTGTGCTCAGCGCATCTATCCCCAGGGGATATCTGCGTTCGGCAGGACTACTGGAGGGTCTTCACTAAGTACATGTGGGTACTGCTGCTGCRGTAGCAGCTAGGCAGCCATAGCTGCCTTCTTCATCGTCAGAGTGACGCATCGGCACTGGAGACTACTTCGCTATTCATGATCTGCATCAGGGTGTGTGGCGCTGGCCTCTGGGAGGCGGTTTCAGTGCAGCGCTAGACTCTGAGAGTGTAGGAGTGAGTGGAGTGCGTGGGACTTGAGTGGCGAGATACTGGGATGAACTCTGTTACGATAATTGGGGTTAATTGAGTTGAGTTGGCTCATCATCTAGGTTACTTTCCAAGTGCGATCTTTGCAGTGTCATCCTGTGATTGGTTGTTGGGAGTTTATTAGAGAGAGAGAACACTGTGTGTATTCTCCCCATCTGTGCATGGTTGCTATTCCGCTGTTTATCTCTGGTCTGTGTGCAGGTGGACTCTGTCTCTTCCTCCCCTGTGTCTCATGCATGTATGGGCATGTGTGAGTTCTTCTGTGTGTGAGTGGCAATCAAATTGTCAAACAACCAAGTTCATAACAGTTGGTATCAGAGCGGAGATTGGACTTAGAGTCCAGAGGGTTGAGCGCAACAGGGGCATCTCCTCTTTCTGGCCCTGACTGGCGAGAAGTGCCATGGTGGCTCTTCTTCTTCAGTAAAGATCCAGTGGAAGAGAAGACAAACAAGCGGTGATTGCAGGGCATCAGTTTGCGATTGATCAGGCACCCTGTGCCTGTCTGTGTGCCTGACAGGAAGTGGCAAGAATAGGGTTATTTCGCCATCCACCCTCCTGACCTCAGTTGATGACAGGGTCTAGGGTGGTGAAATTTACCCTAATCCAGTGAGTACTGGGTGGCGGCTTCAATCCCAGCATAGCGCTGAGGGAGGATTGATCGCAGGATCACCTCCTGCTAAATTAGCCCTACCCAGGGCTAAATTTAGCACCAGCGGTTTATACCTTGCAGTGGCGAGATACCTTCAGGAGAGTATTCTCTCGCCACTGAGCCAGATTCATTGAATCTGAGAGGTGGGGCTGAATCGCCACATCATACTGGAGCAGATCAACAAGTTTCAGGAGATTCTGTACGTGGGAAGCTCTGGAAGATTGTTTGCAAGTACTGGCGAGACCAGGGTCTGGCAGCCATAGCCAAAGCTTCATCATCCACTGAGGGTTATACTTCAAGTGAGTTTGTTCCAGATGAATCCCTGAGTAGCGATTAGATTGTATCAGTAGAAGTAGGATTAATGGTCTGTCCGTCAGTAGTATAACAATGGTGGAATTGTCAGACTGCAAGACAGCCATATCCACTTTCTTCCTCCCTACCCTGACTCATATCTCTTCATCTATTGACCTATTCTGACTCCAAATTGTTCTGGGACTGCCTGATAGTATTGCGCTCCATCCTGTATGTTCATTATGTGAATCCTGTACTAGAAAAGTAGTGATACTGTGGATTTGAGTTTTGCGCTGAGTCTATTTATAGTCTAGGCTACCTAGGGTCAGTCATAACTCAAAATCTAGCCGTTAGAATTCAAGTTTGTCAGTCTGGGGTGAATCGCAATTCTATTTTTAGCATCTGTGCTAAAGTGCTAGTCCAGAAACATCGTATTTCAGTCATTACAGTGTAATCCTGAAATTCGCCATATCTGGGGTTATTTCTGTTGATGTCAACAGTGGCGAAATTTGAGTTTGGGGCTGTCAGGGTATAGTTTACTAAATCGCTACTACTTGTTATCCTGTTTCAGTTAATTCTTGCCTGTTTCCTTCAATACTACTAATTCTTTCTGCTTTATGATGGGCTCTGGAATGTTAGTGACCCCTGGAATGCTGTGAATGTGCATCTTGCAACTACAGTGAAAGTTCAGTGTCAGGTATAGGAAATCGTTAGTGCATGATTTTATTGGACATCCAGTCAACCTGACTACTGACCCCAGTGGCCCTATTCCAACCCTAACCGCTTGTGCCCACTGACCCACATTGCTCTGTGAATTGACAGTGCAGCGAATTTTGAGAGTCTGTGTGTACTGTAAATCGCTGCACCTCCTGCTGTTTTACTTTGTTTATTTTGTGTTCTGAGAGGGAAAATGTATGAAACCGCTGACACAGGTGCAGGGCAGGTGGAGGTAGTGGTTAAGGATGAGGCCCAAGCCTCACCCTCAACTCCCCCTCCCCCTCCTCTGACCCCTGCGCAGCGGCGCAAGAAGGAGATACAAGAGAAACTGCGAGAGCAACAGGCGCTGCTCGCAAGGCAGAGAAACAAGAGGCTGCAGAGCTTGAAGCTGCAACATATGCTTCTAGAAAAGAGCATCTGCTGCAGCAGGCTCAGAAGACTTTTGCAGATGGCAGAGTGGCCCAGTGTACACGGGACCTAGCTGAGCTGATTTTGTTGCAGGACAAACTTACAGCCAACCATTTCACAAACTGGGATGAGAGGATCCAGCGGCTGGAGACCCGAGTGGCTGATCTGGAAACTCAGCAGTCAAAGATCCTGGATGCTATCCAGAATCTGACTGCTCAGTTAACAGCAGCCAACGTCATTAGTCCCCTGGTCCCTGTGGTCCCCTCTCTGAAGCCTAAGAAGCCTTCTCAGCCCCCTTCTCCACCTCCTTCTCCACCTCTTGTGTCTCCTCATTCTTCGCACAAGGCTTCTCCCTCAGTCTCCTCCCAGGCCAAAGCCACACCTCCTCCCACCTTTGCTGCTATTGTTGCTGGGGACCACAGAGGTCCCAAGATTCCTGCCCCCAATAAATTCAAGGGGGATGACCCCAAGATTGATGTGGGGGACTGGGCAGCTGGAACCCGGGCCTATCTGAAGGGGTTCCAGTGCCCAGAGCAGCAAAAGGTGGCCACTGTTGTGGGTCTGCTGGAGGGGCCTGCCCAGAAATGGGCTACCTCTACAGCAAGTGCCCAGAGTCAGACTTTGGAGGACTGGGCATTGGCACTGGGGGCTGGCAAACTTTTGCAGGCCCTGGAAGATAGGTTTGCAGACAAAGAGAGAGTCCGCAAAGCTGCTGATAAGATAGTACGCCTGGGCCAGCAGCGTTACAGCGGGAGTCTGCAGGCCTTATTCGCTGAATTTGAGCAGCTGACTTCCACCCCTGGATTGGTTATGTCTGCTGATGATTTGTTGACTAACTTTTGCAGGGTCGTGCCTGAAAAGTTTTGTGTTGCTTTGTACAGCGCCGGTCATAAAGACTGGAGATCTTTTGGACGCGCAGCACTGGACATGGAAGCCAAGCTTCATGTCCTGGCCCCCTCCAGTGACAGGAGGAGAGGCGCCTTCCCTCGCGGTGGTAGAAAGGGAAAGGCGGCCTTTGCATATGCGGGTTCTGGGTCAGCTTCTGAGACAGGATCCCAGCCTGGTACACCGCCTGCTGGGACTGTTTCAGTTGTTGTCCCGGATGTTGCAGCAGTTGTTTAGCAGCTGCAGGCTGCGCTGGGGGCCTTCCAAAAGGTCGGGTCTGCCTCCAGCACAACCTCCAGCAGCAAGGGGAAGAGTCAGGGACGTCGCTCTTCAACCCCTGCCCGGCGCCCTAACCTGCCACGTGACGTCCACTTTCCAGCAGACCCTCTAAACCCCAACACTCTCCCATGGCATGATCTGAAGATCCAGGAGGGAGTGTGGAGGAAGAGGAAGGAAAGAGGTGTCAGCTTGAGGTGTGAAGGACAACACTTTCTCAAGGACTGTCCTCACATGCCCAGTCCAGCTCACTCAAAAAACTGCAGCTGAACCTGGAGACAGCAGTTCCCTCCAGTGCTGCAACTGCATCTGCAGCAGCAACAGCTTCAGTTGAGACTCATTCCTTCCCATCCAGTGTGGGAACTGCACGGGCAGCATCCTTTACATATGAGGATCCTGACCCGGATCAGGAACCGGACCAGTCTGAGTCTCAGGCTCTTGCTGCTTTTTTTTTTCATCTGAAAGAACAAAAGCAGAACAAGTCTGACCTCATACTTCTTCGGCCCCTGATCAGCCATAGTAGGATCAAGGGGTTATTAGACTGTGGAGCCACCCGAAATTTCATGTCCCCCAGTGCAGTAAAAAAACTGCACCTGGGCATGAAAGTGGTGCAACTGCAGCAACCGCTGCAGGTCAGGATAGGGGACTCCACTGTTCTGACTATCAGGGAGAAGGTCAGGGGTATCCCTGTTACCTTCGACAGCGCTGGAGAAGTCAGACACAATCTGAACTTCTACATCTTCCCTGACCTCCCTTTTGATCTTGTTTTCTCCATGCAGCAGCTGAGAGCAGTCAACCCTAGGATCGACTGGCAGATCCCCAAGGTTGAGCTGCCAAACAGCAAGGGGGTGTATCAGCCTTGTATGATTGCAGCTGATCACCACCCTAAGACATCCTGCTTCTGCTTGAGAGCGAGAGAGTTTTATGCTCTCTCTCGCCAGTACGACCATGAGCGTCTGTTTATAGCTCTGGTCAAGCAGACAGACGCTCCCATTACTCCCTGTCCTCCTGAGGTACAGCAGGTTGTGGACCAGTACGCTGATCTGATGCAGGAGCCCTTTGGATTACCCAACCGGCCAACCAAGCATCGCATTGAGCTGCTGCCTGGAGCGGTCCCTCCCAAGGGCCGCATCTACAGGATGTCACCTGCTGAGCTTGAGGAGCTCAGGCGACAGCTTGAGACCCTGACCAGCAAGGGCTGGATCAGGCCCAACACTTCTGAATTCGGTGCTCCAGTCCTCTTTGTTCCAAAGGGGAATGGTGAGTTCAAAATGTGCATAGACTACAGGGGTCTCAACAAGATCACTAGGAAGAGCACAGAGCCACTTCCTAGGATCGATGACCTTCTGGATATGGTCCAGGGCTGCACCATTTTCAGCAAAGTCGACCTCAAATCAGACTATCACCAGATTGAGATGGCAGAGGAGGACGTCCACAAGACGGCCTTCAAAACCAGGTATGGCACTTATGAGTACCCGGTGATGCCATTTGGACTTTGCAATGCACCTGGCACATTCCAGACTGAGATGCATCGCATATTCAGGTCGTACCTGGATAAGTTTATGGTTGTCTACCTGGATGATATCCTGGTATTCAGCAAAACTACCAGGGGACATGCGGAGCACCTGGCTCTGGTTCTTCAGCCGTTACGTGGCAGCCAGTACAAGATCAACAAAGAGAAGTCCTCTTTTGGAGTTCCCTCTGTGATCTATCTGGGTCATGTAATCTCTGGAGATGGACTGGCCCCTGAAGCAGCCAAGATTGCTGCTATTCAGGATTGGCCACAGCCCCAGACAGTGAGAGATGTCCGGTCTTTCTTGGGTCTGGCCTCTTACTACAGAAAGTTCGTCAGGAACTTTTCTGCAGTGGYTGCACCCCTGACTAACCTCACAAAGAAAGACACTCCCTTTCTTTGGTCCCTTCACTGTCAGATGGCCTTTGCACGACTCAAACAGGCCTTGACTCGTGCACCTGTTCTGAAGTTACCTCACCCCACTTTGCCTTTTGTCATGATGACTGACGCCAGTCAGTATGGCATTGGGGCAGTACTTCAGCAGGATGATGGGAATGGTCTGAGACCTGTAGAGTTTATGAGTAAGAAGATCAAGACTCAGAAGCTTCAGGACTCTACCTACGAGAAAGAGTTGTATGCTCTTGTCAGTGCCCTGAAACACTGGAAACACTTTCTCCTGGGCAAACACTTCAAGATCTTTTCTGATCATTCCACTTTGCAGTGGTTGAAGTCCCAGGGAGAGTTAAATGATAAGTTGGCACGTTACATTCAGTTCATTGATCTGTTTGACTTTGAACTGAAACATAAGAAGGGCTGCTACAACAAAGCAGCTGACGCCCTCTCTCGTAGGCCTGACTCTTTTGCGTTGATCTCCTCTACTCATTCCTTTGGAGAGGACGTCCGTCAGACCATTGCTCGTTCACTGCCTCAGGATCCGACTTATGGACCCATCGTCAGGAATCTGCAAGCAGATCCCAACTCTGAACCTGGCTATGTCCTGAGTTCAGATCTGCTGTATACTTATAGTAGAGGAGAGGAGCGTTTGTGCATCCCTGAGGATCAACAGATGTGGACACTGCTGATGTCAGAGTGCCACGACGCGCGTGGACACTTTGGGTTCCTAAAGTCGTATGCAGCTCTGTCGCAGCGCTTCTTCTGGAAGGAGATGCGGAGTGATATGCTGCGGTATGTGGACACCTGTGAGCTCTGCCAAAAGAACAAGGTTCAACGTAAACCTCCTTTGGGATTGC
Source organism: Chara braunii (assembly GCA_003427395.1). Lineage (NCBI taxonomy): Eukaryota > Viridiplantae > Streptophyta > Charophyceae > Charales > Characeae > Chara > Chara braunii. The sequence continues at coordinate 138,832 of BFEA01001105.1, forward strand.
TCAAACCTTTGCCCATACCTAATGGTCCTGCCCAGTCTGTATCCATTGATTTTACAGACTTAGGCAAGACTACCCCTCGTGGCATGCGTCAGGTCATGGGCTGCGTGGACAGGTTTTCCAAATACGCAGAGTTCATCCCCTTGCCAGAGGTAACCATGGTACCGGCTGTGAGAGCAGCCTTTTCTGAGAGGTGGGTCACGCACCATGGACCGCCCACCTCCATTGTTAGTGATCGAGACCCCAGATTCTGCAGCTATTCAGGAGTGGCCTCAGCCTCAGACAGTGAGGGGTGTCAGGTCCTTCATGGGTTTAGCCTCCTACTACAGAAAGTTTGTCATGAACTTTTCTGCAGTGGTTGCACCCTGACTAACCTAACAAAGAAGGGCATTCCCTTTCTTTGGTCCCTCCACTGTCAGTTGGCCTTCACACGACTCAAGAAGACCTTGACCCGTGCGCCTGTGCTGAAGTTACCTGACCCCACTTTGTCATTTATCTTGACCACTGACGCCAATCAGTATGGCATTGGGGCAGTTCTTCAGCAGGATGATGGGAATGGTCTACGGCCTGTAGAGCTTACGAGTAAGAAGATCAAGACTCAAAAGCTCCAGGACTCCACCTATGAGAAAGAGCTATATGCTCTTGTATGTGCCCTGAAACATTGGAAACACTTTCTCCTGGGCAGGCACTTCAAGATCTTTTCAGATCACTCCACCCTCCAGTGGATGAAGTGTCAGGGAGAGTTGAATGACAAGTTGGCACGGTACATTTAGTTAATTGACATGTTTGATTTTGAACTGAAGCATAAGAAGGACTGCTACCACAAAGTAGCAGATGCCCTCTCTCGTAGGCCTGACTCTTTTGCGCTGATCTCCTCTACTCGCTCCTTTGGAGAGGAGACCCGTCAGACCATTGCTCGTCTACTGCCTCAGGACGAGACTTTCGGACCCATCATCAGGAATCTGCAAGCAGATCCTAATTCTGAATCAGGCCATGCTCTGAGTTCAGACTTGTTGTATACTTGCAGCAGAGGTGAGGAACGCTTGTGCATTCCCCAGGACTAGCGGCTCAGGACATTGCTGATGTTAGAGTGTCATGACTCCCGTGGACATTTTGGGTTCCTAAAGTCTTATGCAGCCCTGTCGCAGCGCTTCTTCTAGAAGGAGATGCGGAGTGATATGCTGCGCTATGTGGACACCTGTGAGCTCTGCCAAAGGAATAAGGTCCAGCGTAGACCTCCTTTGGGACTGCTCAAACCCTTACCCATACCTGATGGCCCTGCTGAATCTATGTCGATAGACTTCACAGATTTAGGCAAGACCACCCCTCGGGGCATGCGTCCGGTTATGGTCTGCGTGGACAGGTTCTCCAAATACGCAGAGTTCATCCCCTTGCCAGAGGTAGCTAGGGTACCGGCTGTGAGAGCAGCCTTTTCTGAGAGGTGGGTCACGCACCATGGACCGCCCACCTCCATTGTTAGCAGATTCTGCAGCGATGAGTGGCAGTCCTACTGTAAGGACTATCTACACTCACGCCTGGACATGACTTCAGGTCGTCATCCTGAAGCCAATGGATTGGCTGAAGTGATGAACCAAGTCCTGTTCCAGTTGCTACGTCTTGTGATCTCTCCAGATCAGCAGGATTGGGATCTCCACTTGGCGAAGGCACAGCTCATGTATAACATGTCTGTCCACTCCTCGACACGGTTCAGTCCCTACCGGTTACACTGGGGACGTGAGCCACGACAGCCTCTCGATGATATCATCGACAAGGCTAAGCCTGACCTTACCCCAGACACTGCTGAGTTCGCCAGACGTTATCGTCTGGATGTGGAAAGAGCCCGGGCGAACTTGTTCAAGGCCCGAAAGGCCATGATCGAACAAGCTAACCGCCACAGGCGGCCTTCCCCCATCCGTACTAGTGACTATGTGTGGGTGGCCAGTTCTGAGTTGTCGAGGGAGGAGGATATTTCTCCCAAGCTGTTGCCACGCTACCTGGGTCCGTGGCAGGTTCTAGATACAGTGGGCGTTGATCCCTTCGGTTCTTCGTACGTTATCGACGTTCCGCTGCATCTACGAACCTATCCGGTCTTTCATGCATCTAAGCTGCTGCCTTTTACGCCAGCTGATGCATTTCCTGACCGGCCCCCTCAATGGGGCCCACCAATCCCTGGCAAGGGATATGATGTGGTGGCCATTGAGGATGAGTGGGTCACTGGCCCCGACCGACAGTATCTTGTCAGGTTTGCTTTCCAGCCCCCTTCTGAGAACCGATGGTTCTACAGAAGAGACCTGATCAAGACAGCAAAGTCTGTGGTACTGCGGTATGAGACGGCTCAGAAGGGTAACCTTCGCCGTTCGCCTCATCTGCACCCCTAGCTCTGAGGTCCTCGCTCCCGGGGAGGGTAAGCCTGCATAGACTTGTTGATTCCTGCTGTCGAGATTGTCAGCGAGGCTGTATACTAACCTGTAGGGTTGGTTTTGTAATTTTGTTTGGCTGAGGGCTAACCGAGAGATCCGCCTGTGTGGAAATTCGTGAAGGACAGATCTGTAATTTCTGAAAAATACAGACCTGGTACTAACCGAGTTCCTACAGCTACCCTAACTGCCTATAGCAGGCCCGGGCTACCCTAGGACAGACAGGCCCTAAGCGGCCTATACTGCTATACGGTCCTATAGCCTATAGCCGGGTCCGGTAGAGGCCGAGAGGCCGAAACAGCAGCGGTATCGGTAGGTCCAGTCAGTCCGGTCTAGGTCTAGGCTAGTGTAGGAAGTCTATAAGTCCTGTAGGGGAATCGAGTAGGGACTTTTGGCTTTTCATTTTTCGCGTGCAGCGTTGGTGGCCAACCAAGTTTAGCAGCGCTGAATGTCTACAGTGGCACTTGCGACATCAGCTGCGTGAAGCAGCCATAGCCAGCCTATCTGAGACAGCCATAGCTGGGGCTGTGCTCAGCGCATCTATCCCCAGGGGATATCTGCGTTCGGCAGGACTACTGGAGGGTCTTCACTAAGTACATGTGGGTACTGCTGCTGCAGTAGCAGCTAGGCAGCCATAGCTGCCTTCTTCATCGTCAGAGTGACGCATCGGCACTGGAGACTACTTCGCTATTCATGATCTGCATCAGGGTGTGTGGCGCTGGCCTCTGGGAGGCGGTTTCAGTGCAGCGCTAGACTCTGAGAGTGTAGGAGTGAGTGGAGTGCGTGGGACTTGAGTGGCGAGATACTGGGTTGAAGTCGGCCCAGTCCAAACAACACTGAAAACAGACAAAGAATTAGTAAGAAAAGTGTAGTTGTCTACTTGGGACCAGACTGACATGGTCATTTGGCCTTGTCGGGAAAGGTATGGCCTGAAATGGTCAAGGGAACATGGAGATGGGCCCTTATTATAGTTTAGACGAGTCCGGTTTAATTTTAGAACAGGGCCGACCCTTCCTATTCCCAGGTTGGCCAGTTCCATTCCTGCACTATTTTAGCGCAGGCCCGTGCTATTTTTAGCACAAGCCTGTGCTATTTTTGGCACTGGAATGGCTGTTCGTGTTTCAAGGTCGGGACTGTCCCAGTCCCGCGCTATTTCTAGCGCAGGCCCGTGTTATTTTAAGCGCAGGCCAGTGCTATTTTTAGCGCAAGCCTGTGCTAATTTTAGCACGGGGCTGACTGTTCATTTTCCAAGGTCGGGACTGTCCCAGTCGCGCGCTATTTTTAGCACAGGCCCGTGCTAATTTTAGCACGAGACTGGTTGTTCGTATTCCAAGGTCCGGACTGGTGCTAATTTTAGCACAGGCCCGATCTATTTTTAGCCCTAGCCCCAAACTTTGGACTGCTGCACTTGGGCCCGACCACCAAGCCTCCACTGTAAAAGGAGAGGTTGTGCTGCTCATCCCACACATGCTGGAGTACAGGAGTGCTGGTGGAACGGGTTGAGAGCTACGACGCCAGAAGTAAGTTAGAGCAGGGTCAAGGCAGGCAAGAGAGGAGGTAAGGAGAGGGGAGGGGCTGCATTGGGAGGGGTGGCACCCCAGGGTTTTCACCTGGCCCATTCATCCTCCCATCGTCATCCTTTCCTGCCCCTCACCTTCCTTTTCTCTCTCTCCCTTGTCTCCCTCACCCCCTCTATTTGTTTTTCTTCCTTCTTTGTCCACTTGTTTTTCACCAATTTAATGCCCGTGAGTGCGCCCACTTGAGGGTGCCCACAATTGAGCTGTTTCGGTATCATGCGCCCACGCATGGACCAATCATGCTAAATGTGCTACTCCAGTAGCGGGTGCTTCTGCACGAGTCACAGAACATCTCCGTGCCATATATTTGTGGGCATGCTCACTTCCACCTGTTGTATACCGAGAAGGCAATGCATGCAACCAAGTACCATAGACCAACTAGCCAGCACGCGCATCTGTCAGCTCTCACGCCAGCGTGTCATCAACTTGTGCACCATGCAGCGCACGCTCTTGCATGCCTTTAGATCAGCAAGCCAGTGTTCGTGCCCACACGCTTTTGGGCAGCGGGATAAGAGAGCCAGCGCGTGCATCCGTACGCTATTGATCAGTGAGCCGTACATGCATCCATGCTCCATCAATTAGTGAACTACGCGTGCATCAGTGCGCTATTGATCCGTGAGCTGTGTGCGCATCTCTGCGTCGTCCATAGGAGAGCCAGTGTGAGCATCCGTGCGCCATCGATCAGTGAGCTGTGCGTCCATGAGTCGCGCGCACATCCGTGTGTCGTCGATCAAAGAGCCAGTGCGCGCATCCGTGCGCCATCGATCAGTGAACTGTGCGTGCATCCATGCACCATTGACCAGTGAGCCAGTGTGTGTATCCGTGCGCTATTGATCTGTGAGCCTGTGCGTGCATCTGTGTGTCGTCGATCCGTGAGCCAGCGTCTGCATTCGCAGGCCATCTATGAGCCAGCACGAGCAACTGCTCACGCTCTTTGTGCACACTGCACAACAAGCCAGTGCGAGCAAGTCCTTAGTTATTGAGCCCACATGTAATATGTACACCCTTCCCCATCAAACATGTACACACCCTTTCTCCTTGAGTCAGCGCAGGATAAGGGCTAGGAATCTGTGGGCTGATGTATGAGTTACGAGGTTGGGACTTGCAATCTACGTTCTCGTATGCAGTTTTTGGAACTTGGAGCTTGAGCGTTTGTGTATAACCAAGGATCACATCGGGGTTGTGCACTCACTGCATTCCATACCCAGGATCATATCGAGTCTGTGCGCTCAGTGCATTCCGTACCGAGGATCAGATCGGGTTTGGGCGCTCACTGCATTCCGTACTGAGGATTAGATTGGGTCTGTGCGCTCACTGCAGTCCGCATTCAGGATTAGATCGGGGCTGTGCGCTCACTGCATTCCGTACGGGGGATCAGATCAGGTTCGTGCGCTCATTGCATTCCGTACTGAGGATTAGAATGGGTCTCGGCGGTCACTGCATTCCGTACTGAGGATTAGATTGGGGCTGTGCGCTCACTGCATTCCGTACTTAGGATCAGATTGGGTCTGTGCGCTCACTTCATTCTGTACCGAGGATCAGATCAGGTTTATGCGCTCACTGCATTCCGTACTGAGGATTGGATCGGGTTTGTGCACTTGTTGCATTGCATATTGAGGATCAGATCGAGGTTGTGCGCTCACTACATTCTGCACCCAGGATCAGATCGGGGCTGTGCGCTCAGTCCATTTTGTGCTGAGGATCAGATCGGGGTGGTGCGCTCACTGCTTTTGTGGTGGGAGTGAGATTGTGGTTGGGCTCTCACTGCACGGATAATCACCCCCGCGGGTATGATGGAATACCCGATGCCTCAATATTTTCAGTTTATCAATTAGGACTGTGCAGTTCAGCCCCCTTGTAGTAACCCTGTTCAGAAGTGGCCCGGGGCCCAGAACTCAGCCCCAGGCCACGCAGACCAGAATTGGTCTGCGCTGGGCTGTGTGACCAACACATGCCCAGAACTGAGAAGGCCGCACGTGGCTGTGGGACCAAGTGCTAAGATCAGGAAATTCAAGAGTCAAAGTCAACTGTCAAGTCAAAGGTACCACGCCAGGACCTTGGTTGGATACATACACTTGTTGCGCGCAGGTACCAAGACATGCATCCAGGCCGAAGAGGATACAGCTTCAGATCGATCCAGGCCCTTCCCGGTGTCAAGATCTGGACGGCTGGAGTCTGCAGCAGCCGGGGTCCAGACCCCGAGTCAACGCTACATAAGCATGGACTCCCTGGCTTTGACATTCATTCTTTCTGTCTTGCGTTGACGCTGCTCTATGCGCTGACAGCACGTCGCTGGCTGGACGCTGCGATGCTGGCGGACGCTGGCATTACGCTGGCATTGGCGAGATAGCGGCAACACGCTGCTGGCTGGTGCGCTGACTGGCTGGCTACTGTCTTCAAGGCTTGCTGACGTGGCATTGTCACGTGTTGCTGCTGACGTGGTTGTTGCCACATGTGACATTGCCGGGTCTATAGGACCGGCATTGCAGTTCTATTCTATCATCACCTCAGGGAGATATCAAGGCTGTTTCATCGTCAGTTCAGGAGGAGATCGGGACTGTGAGGAGGTTGTGGATACGTACCTGGGATCTTCATGTCAATGTGACTCCAGCGCTGATGAGAGGTTGATTGGGTGCCACGTGGCACATTGTAACAGGACTTCGATATGTGTTCAGATTACTAGTTATTGTGAGGTGGCGGTCAAGGAAGGAGCCTGGAGAAGGAGTGGGCATTGTATCTTCCTCTCCTTTGTCTTATCTCCCTCCTTCCTCTTCGTCTGTGTATGATTATCTCACATCTCTCTTTTTGGATACTATCTGATTATTGAAAACTATCAGCGGCTCGATAATCTGGACTTGCACTGTTGACATTCGTATTCCTGACTTGAGTTCATTGCAATTTGGTATCGGAGCAGTACTCCTGTCTACGACGACGATAACGACGACGAAGATACATGTGTGCAAGCGCCAGGCGGCGCCAGGTAAGTATGAGGAAGTGCTCAATCGCGATTATAATCGCGCGACAGTCTAGACAGGGCACTTACCTCCTTTAAAGACCTGCACACGTGACAAGATGATGATGAGGAAGCTGTGCTGTTGATGACGACGAAGACTGCTGGTGAGAAGACTATTTAGGATACCGATCCCGACACACGTGCTGACGTGGCAGTTGGGATACCAGCCGGGATCGCGACCGAAGGTCGCGACAGTCTGCTGACGTGGCATAAGATGTGCCACGTCCCAGGATCTGGTTGCTGACGTGGCAAGTATCGTCCCGTTCGTCGCTGACATACGACCAGATCCTGAGCAGGAGCTGACGTGGCTCTTGGAGGTGCTTATTGCTGATGTGACAGGAGAGGATTACCGCACTTGTCTTTTGATGTGGTGATAACCTGATGACGTGGCATTACTCCTTGGGCTGACGTGGCATTGTTCCGATTGGCTGGCTTGACGATGGTATCACAAGACGACACGTGGATGAGGCACGTGGGAAGGACAGGGAGCACATTGCTGACGTGGCATCCCAGCATTTGTTGATTGGACTTCGCTTACGTGGCAAGATTGCTATGTTGGTATGCCAGGGATGACACGTGGCAGGCAGGAAGCTGCCTAAGTGAGAGACTGCATTCCGACGACGACGGAGGTACGGCTGAGTGAAGGGTTGATTGGACAGCTGTAGTGCCAACTGTTGAGCAGTGTGCTATAACGCATTGGCACAAGGACTGACGCAAGGAAGAAGAATAATACTGACAGATTGTTGTTGATTGGTGTTGGTATACTTACCTTGTGTTGCTTGTTGTGGTGTTGTGCGTACTCACTTGTGTGTTGTATCTGATCACACGGCCTGATGTGGTACCTGTAGAATCTGGACGTCATCACATAGACCAAGAACCGAACAGCATTAGTAATAAATTAAATAATTGAACTTAGTTTTCTCCTTCAGTTACAAATAAACCTTGCTGTTGTAGAATCGTGCGACTGTGGAATTTATTACTGTTTATTAATTGTTTGTTGTGCAGCGAACGCACTTCACGATGTCTCAATCCTCCGAGTCTCAGACTGTTGGGGAGCTACCTGATCCCCGAACCAGGCAACAGATAATCGAGCGGAAGAAAGTATTAACCGCCCGCTTGGACAACCTGATTTCTGAACTTCATGATGCTGGTGCTGAGGCAGAAGCCAACGTCCGGAGCCAGTTTGACTTGGAAGTAGCACATGCTGTTCTCGAGGCAGCTGAGACGAGCAGTGATATCATCCAAGTTCAGGAGGTACTTATCAAGTGTCGTCAGGCACTTGATAAGTACATTATGAACCAGTTTAATGAGATTGTTAATGGAAGTGGAAAGAAGGAAGTGCCTGTGACTGAGGAAACCGTGGATGAGAATATCCGTCAGCTTGAAGAAGCGCTCGAAAGAGAAAAGAACCGAAAGAAGGAGCTCAGAAGAGAAAAATGAAGAAATAGACAGCAAGAACAGAAAATAGATGAGATCAGACAGAATGTGGTGGTAACTGAAGAGGAAGAACAGACCGTTTCTCAGAATCAATTGTGAATTATCTCGCCCACCTTAAAGTGAAACTTGATCAGTTTGGCATGCGACTTAATGAGCTTACCGCAGGCCTATAGACTGTCACGAATCTGGTCAAAGGAAAGAATAAAGTGGTTGAGCAAGAGAAGGAAAAGAAACCCAAGAAACTGATGGGAGATGCGATGAAGTCTCTCAAGCTAGAAACGCAGACACCGAAAGAGAAGAAAACTGAAGAAATGAAAGGGGAACCGTCGAGTCCGCCGAGTTCTCCAAACGGAAAGAAAGAAGGCCCTGCACAACCGGAGAAACCAAAGAAGAAGAACAAAGTTAAAATGAAACTGCCTTTCACGTTTTGAAATAAGAAGGACGAAAATTTGCTATTATGGATTGCTGAGATTCGGACATATTGTGGTACGGCACCTGTTGAGCCCAAATCCCAGGGGGCTTTCTCTACTTCTTGCTTAGGGGGGGAGGCTAAGGAATAGGTTTTGACCGAAGCCAACGCAGCCGGGTTCGATGACATTGGGGACTGGGCTGGGACAATGACACTGAAGCAGTTCCTTGGAAAGATCAAGCAATGCTTCTTGGACAAGACCACGGCCGATAAGGCCTTCGACCAGCTCACAACCATTGGTCAAAAACATTGGACCTCGGTGGAAGCCCTGTCTAGGGAGGTTGACCGGTTGCTGCAGGTTCCAGGATTGAACCTACAAGACAACCAAGTCTTGTATATATACTCCCGTGCATTGCCCGAGCCCATCCGGGGATAGCTCGTGGCAGATTCAAAATCTGGCAAATATAATTATAGGCAGTTCCGTGATTTGGCTCTCCAAAGACAGCAAATGACATCTCAGGTTAAAAACACGTATGCATCTGTTGTGAAGTATGGTGGTGGTGCAGGTGCAGGCAAGCGAGTACTCTGGCGCCAAAAGCGTCAGGATCACACCCTCGTCGTCTTTGACGACGATACTGTGGAGAAGTGGCCGTTGGAGGCCGAGGGTGTGACGAGCAGCAGTGAGTCCGGAAAGGGGGACGTCACTGCTACCGTGGTCAATAAGGGAGGACCACGACCGCCAGGAAAAAGGAGGAGACCGCGCTCGTTCCCGGAGCATCCCGGTATTGCGGTCGGGAAGCCCTGGGAGAAGACGAATATGGACCAAAAGACTTGGCAAGAACGGATGGACAATGCGCAGTGCCTAAAATGTGGAACTGCGGGGCATGTGATTGCATGGTGCCCGTTAATCCGGAACCCAAAAGTGAGCCGCCAGTAGGAGTAGCATCTGCTCCTACTGAGTTGAAGGGTTTAGACGATGAGAAAGGTAAGGTGCCTACTAACCCTTTCAACCCTTCGACTCGCATGGCAGAGGATGTATCTTCTCCATCCCATCGTCCAGAACACCCTGAACCTGTCTTATGTACTGTCTCTCTGGACGACTCCCTTGACGAGCTTGGTAACGAATTGCTCGCATTACGAAGCTCGTGGGCGAAGAAATCAAAGTCTAAGGGTGAACTTTTACTCGCGGATGTAGAAATCGCACACGTACGCGCGGGTGCACTACTAGACTTAGGATCTACGCTATCCTACATATCCGAGAAAGCAATCCGCAAATTGCATCTCGGAATGAAGGTAAAGAACTTGTCTCGACCTATCACGTCTATCCTGGCAGACAAAAGCACGATCACTGTCTCACAATATGTTGATCGTGTGAAGTGTCGCTTCCGTACGAGGGACGGAAAGAAGATCATGCATGAAATTTCTTTTCTTGTGCGTAGAACTTACCGTTTGACATGATTCTGGGTATGGATTGGCACGAGGAAGCCAACCCAGACATCAAGTTCAAAGATAAAGTTGTGCAATTGCGGGACGCACAATCAGAACTAAAAACCATCAAATTGTATCATAAGTCTGGCTCTAACTCTAGTTTGTCTTTTTGTTGCATGAGTTACCCAGCCTTTCGTTCGATGGTTTCAAAGAAGAAACCGGAACAGGAAGCAATGATGGTCCTAGTGAAGCAAGTTGGCGAGTCCTCTACTTCCTATCCACCTTCGATTGAAAAACTCCTAAACGAGTATAAAGATTTGTCAATGGAACCGACAGGAACCACTGAGCGTGCTATAAAGCACACTATTGAGATCATTCCTAGCAGTAAGACTCCCTAGGGCCCTATCTATAGAATGTCTCCTAGGGAACTTGAGGAATTGAGAAAACAACTACAGGACCTAACTGAAAAAGGATGGATTCGCCCTAACTCTTCTCCTTATGGCGCTCGTGTCTTGTTTGTGCCTAAAAAGGAAGGTGAGTTACGTCTTTGCATTGATTATAGAAGGTTGAACTTTGTGCATGGGTCCTGGGGACCATCTCACGCAAGAGTGCACATGTCATGCATCATCCTCACACACAGTGATCACAAATCTCACACATTAGACAAACGTAGAGGAGGAGAGAACCGAGTTTCACCACTTATATTATCAAGAATATGAATACAAAGTGTTTCAAAGTTCCCCTGAGTCCAACGCTCATCAGCGCAACACCAATCTCTTGTCAGCTCRTCAATATGACTTCCACTKAATCAGCGCTACTCYTGCAGATAGTCTCCAAGTCATCAATGTGGACACTACTCATCAGCGCCACCTCTGCAGGTCACATCCAACTCAGGTAAGTATCTTCCATAGCCGAACCTTGAATGAACACTCCCAGCCTCAGTCCCTTCCTCCTAYGATGCATACACACTCTTCACTCATGAGGATCTACTCTRGATACTACTCATAGCTACATACTAACTCCCTACTACTAATGCTAACTCGCTGGGCAGCTATGGCTGCATCACTTCCAGCGTACAGGCTTCTTCCTMCACTCAGCGYATCTTCTACCTCYAGCGCTGCTCCTCCTGACTCAGCGCACAAGTGCACCAGCACTTCCACGCATTGCAGCCAGTGGAGATCTGGCGAGGAATGAGGCAGGCARCTTCCTTTATAGTGCTSGCCRCTCCTCGCTGGGTCTGYATTGGCTCAATTCGGCCTGTCCTTTGTCCCAGACCCTGCATTGCATGTGTCCCAGTATAGTCCCAATGAAGTTCAACTGCTGCTGAGGCCTCTTGGCCTGGATTTGGACTGACCCCTTGACTTAGACCAAAACTGGGACTGTGCCTATTGACTTTACTTTCGGACAGGCACAACTCTAACGAACAGACACATTCACTGTTTGAACAGACACTTTCCTTTGCACGAACAGGTACACTGCATGCACGTACAGACACATTCTTACCCGAACAGACATGACATACACAACTCCTGGTGAACAGGTAAGTCTTTTGACAATGCCCTTGGCCTTAGATTTAGATGTGCCTGTTGGTAGAGAACTTGACTTTTGACCTGCTTTCACGTTTCTTAGCCCTGGCGAGATACCTTTTCACAATGCTTTATTTTTACAAGGTTTGTGCTGCGTTACTTTTACAAGGCCTGAGGCCTATTTCGGGTAAAAGCCCTTTTACTCTCGCCGGCCTAAATTCGAAGTCCTCTGAGAATCATTTACCTATCAAGGATATGAATTCCTCTCTTTGCACTTTCGTATGCAAATACAATATGAGGTGCAGATTCTAATAGTTCTTCTCTTGTAAACCAGCGATCCTCACTCGGATCCTGAAATGCAAACCTCACCTTATATTGTCGTTGTGGTCTGCCTCTACTTCCAGTGTAGTAAGTACTTTCTGCAACAATCTTATCCACGTCATACTTCCCATCCATACTCGGAGGTATCGCTGATCGGCGACTTGGGAAGAGCTCATTCGTTACACAGGGTAAGAGCTTGGATGCATGGAACACTGGATAAGTTCGTAGATGTGGAGGAGTCTCAATGACATAAGAAGGACCATCCACATCTCCAATTACATCTAAAACCTGCCAAGGTCCTCTGTAGGTGGGTAGAAGCTTCTGAGAGATGTTTTCTTCAGGAGCAAACTCTTTAGACTTCACCCAAACCAAATCTCCTATAGCAAATTGAGACGGTCGTCTGTGTTTATTTGTTTGTTCAATCATCTAATGCTGTGCTTTGAGTATGTTTTCTCTTACTACACTGGAAGCTTATGTACTTGATCCGGGTTCAATCGATCAATGGGTCTGCGTGGACGCCATCCCAGATGTAACTCCATAGGAGTTTTACACGTAGATAGGTGCACAAAGTTATTATAGGCACTCGCAACCTTAGGCAAATGTTCATCCCAGTCAATCTGGTCGGGACGGATGTACATGCGCAAAGTTTGCTACAATATCTTGTTCATCTTCTCAGTCTGGCCATTAGTCTCAGGATGTCTTCCTGAGGACATAGTTAACTTAGAGCCATATACATTCATCAATTGTTGCCATTGTTCACTTGTGAACCTGGTGTCTCTGTCACTTACAATAGTTAAGGGATGTCCAAAGTCTTTTACCCAATGGTTAAAGAATTTCCGAATAACCAGATCGGTCTTTGCTTCTGAAGGCAAAGCTACAAAAGCAGCATACTTAGTAAATATCCACTATGACC
>BFEA01001105.1:163641-175300 GCA_003427395.1 Chara braunii
TCTTGCTGGAGTACAGCACCTATACCATATTGACTAGCGTCGGTCGTGACCACGAAAGGTAATGAAGGGTCCGCCACTTTCAAAACCGGGTAGTTGATCAAACACTTTTTCATACGCTTGAAAGACATAGTGCAATCTGAATCCCACTTTCAAATTACTTCTTTCTTAAGTAACCGGCGAAGGGGAGCAGCTATTATCGTAAAGTGCCTTACGAACTTGCGATAGTAGTTGGCTAACCCAAGGAACGACCGCAACTCAATCAAGGTGCGGGGGTTTGGCCAATCTCTGATTGCTGCTATTTTGGCATCTTCCGGTTTGACCCCATCTCCATCAATCACATGTCCTAGGTATAGAACCTGACGCTTAGCCCATTCACACTTCTTTGGGTTTATCTTGAGTTTTGCTTCTCGTAGTTTATTTAGCACAAGTCGAAGGTGCTCAGCGTGTTCCTTTTCATCTTTACTAAWRATCAAAATATCATCTAGATAAATCACAACAAACTTGTCAAGCCACTCACGAAATAGTTCGTTCATTGTCCTTTGGAAAGTGGCAGGGGCATTCGTGAGACCAAAAGGCAAAATGATAAACTCATAATGCCCATACCTTGTCCTAAAGGCAGTCTTATGTTGGTCTTCCGGCTCAACCTCAATCTGATGGTAGCCGAATTTCAGATCAATCTTTGAAAAGATTTTGCAACCCTGCACGCGATCCAACAATTTGTCTATTCGCGGTAATGGTTCGGCATTCTTGACGGTTATATCATTTAATCTCCTATAGTCGATACACATTCGAACGCCGCCGTCTTTCTTAGGTACAAAGAGCGCAGGCGCACCATAGGGCGAGGAGCTAGGTCTTATCCAACCATTTTTCAGCAACTCATCGAGTTGGGTTCGCAATTCATCCAATTTCTGGGGCGACATACGATAGATAGGCCCCTTCGGGGGTGCGCTCCCTAGAATGATATCAAAGCGGTAGCGGATTGGTCTTTCCACCACACCGCTTGGGGCTTCAGCCACATCTGCGAACTCTTTCAGGATCCTCTCAATTTCTTGGGACCTGACGTCTTCTTTAGTTTCCCCTTCCTTTACTGGGCGCACATATGCAACAAAGACTTGATCGTACAAGTTATGTTTCTTAACATGGCGAGCGAACGCTGGGGCACTCATACAACAGTGAGCTAGGCTGCTTTCCTTTCCAGATTCATGATAGAGGCGGATTTTCTTCTTACCTCCTTGCGCACTTGGAAGCCAACATTCATGTTCCCTTAACTTTAGATTCGCGTGTGCAGCCTCACCCCAATCCATTCCTAACAACACATCAAAGGGCAAGTTATCCTCCACCAAGAAGGTCAGAGAGTGGAGAACACGGTCCACCTTCCCCTCTGCCTCTAGTCGGAAGTATACTTGGACCCCTTCAACGTATCGGTCCATGACAGTTTCGCTACTATTTGCTAACTTACTTACAATGGGCTCATCTAACTTCTTAACCTTAAGCCCAAGACGCAGTTTTTGCAATCCTTTTTTAGTAATATAACTGCGTGTAGACCCGCTGTCTATCATACCTCCTACTCTTATTCGATTTATCTCTAGATCTGCAACTATTAACTGTCCTTTCTTTTTACGCATTTCAGTCCAGGCTTGGCGACGAGCGGCCAACTCATCACCCACGCCAATGAGGGATCGATCTTGAGAGATGCATACGTCTGCCACCTCTGGACAGTGCACTAGATGGGGACTTCCTTCCTCTTCAGTTTCTGCCATTGGGGCCTTCGAATTGGAGGATTCTGATTTTTCAACATTCGAAGCCCCGGTAGAGGCAACGGGCACCTCTACTGGTTGTTCCCTTTTACCCCCCTATAGTCAGGGCAGTAGGGGACAATGTGGTCGGGGTCCCCACATTTGAGGCATTGATCTGCCTTCTTCCGTTCGGCCCAAACTTTTTCTGTAATTCCCAATTCTTTCCAAGGTTCTCCTTCCGGCAAGCCTGGATGAGGTGGGTATGGCTTATCCCACTTGTTGTACCATGAGCCTCTTCCTCTACCCCAGGTGGAGTAAGAACCATGGCCACCGTATGAGGGACCATTTCCCCTTCCTCCCACGTAGTGGCTTCCTTCACCACCACCCCTCAGGGTGCCGAATCCTCGTCCACCACGGCCGCGACCTCTTCCTCGGCCACGTCCTCTTCCTTGACACCCTCCCCCGTGGGCTGCAACAGCCGCGTAACTCCCTTCCTGAGCTACCGGTCTGTTGGGTTCATCGAGACCATAATCTACCTGATCCCAGGAGATGGTCTCGGCGCCTCCTTCCTCAAAGGTTAGAAGGAGACTGTCTTTCCCAGGTATGGACCCTGAGATCGTGCGGTTTTGCCATCTTTTRCCCGCTTGCAGATCTTTCCAGTAATGGCAGTAATTTGCTTCAGCGAGGAAGCCGGCATGATCTATGGCGATCTTGCCGAACTTCTCATATGTCATCCCCTCTTCCTTAGTACGGGGATAGAGTTGTGTTCTTAGGGGATCCGGGAGCGCTCGTGCAAAGCTGTTTAAGATTTGGGCCGACGTCAATCCGTGATCAGGGCATTGCAATAGTTCATCCATAGTTGCCTTTAACGCAGAGGTACTTTTCCATTTCCTGTCAGGAAGGCTGAGGATCAATATTTCTATACGTCTTGCCAAGTTTTTGTCCTCAAATCTTTCTCTTATTAACTTAAGGAAATCTTCGATTTGCGTTTGCTGCGAATACTCTACCATAGAGTTGCATCCTGCTTCCTTTTGCAACGAGATGGCAAAGCTCATGGCGTCGCCTCCCATGCACGAAGTTGCCAACAACACCCTGTCCCAATAAGGAATGCGCTGCCCGTACACGTAAGTTTCAATCGCCGCCACCCAGTGCAACACACTTTCATCTTTCTTTCCATTGTAGGTCCACGACAGCTTAAGCTTTATCTTATTAACTTGCCCGGTTTCCTGAGGAAGTTCGTCCTTTGTATCCCCAATCTTCTTCTTCCCTTTCTTATCATCATCGCCGTCGCCATCCCCATCTCCGCCGTCGCCTCCAGCTCCCTTTACAATCTTCTCTACGACTTCCGGGGTGAAGACTTTATTAATATGTTCGTCCAAAGCCTGGATGTAAGTTTGCACATGTTGGTCAACATCCTTGGCTGACTTTTCCACAAAGTTATTCCAGACGTTTTCGAATTCAACTGGATGCGCTTCAACCCTTTGTAGAGTCTGATGCATTAACTTCATATCTTGCCTTGTGTTGAGGACTGTCTCCCTAAGGAGAGCAAGCTGTGCTTCGGTTTCAGAGGGATTTTCCTTTTGCGCTTCTAGAGCTTTCTGCAATGTCTCCCCCTCCGCATGCAACTTCTTTTTCTCTTCCACTTCTTGCCGCCTAGAGGCAAACAGCCTGCGATTTAGTTCAGACCTTTTTTCCTCCATCATCAGGTTTCGTTCAACAGCATCTGTGACAGTGGCCAACTTGGCGATGAACGTATCTCGTTCTTCATCAGTTTCCTTTAATGGTTCGCTGGACTAGTAGTACCGGCTGCCCCAGTCCAGCGGTTCAACGGAAAGGCGGGTCGTTGTGCTGCTTTCAGGTATATCTTGGCGATGTCTCTGCAATGTTTGTTCTTCCTCCTGTTCTTCTACTTCACTTTCTTCTATACTCTTCAACTCTTCTTTCAATTTTTTCTCCATCTTCTCTTTCATCTTCCTCTTGACTTCTTCTTCTTTCTGTTTTTTCTTGGCTTCTCTCTCCTTTTTCTTCTCTGCCAACTTACGATCTATCTCTGCCTGCTCTGCAGGTGTAGGGCCAGGCTTCACTGTTCCAGACCGCATCAGCATGCGGGACGTGCACACACGCCCGAACCCCAGTGGGAACATAAGCCGGAACAGCGGCCCCAACAAGACAGAAAGGGCCAACAGGCCCTGGATGGGATAGTCATCCATGATGACTGCCGGCACAGGAGACCCTCCGCGGGGTCACCAAGGTACTATCCCACTCACAAACTTGGTCTTGACTTGCGGTAATGGAGTACTTATACTTTCCTTCTCCCTTTTTTTTGTTTAACGGTAGAAGGTGCTGCGTACAATCAACAATAGATCAAACTACAATAAACTTGAATATGTCTATTTATTTATTTTTCGATGTGCTGTCTGGCCTCCTGGATCGAACGTTTGGTAATGTGTTCCTGTTGTCTTGCTTTCTCTTTTTTTTTTTTTTTTTTTGTACTAACTTGGCTGGTTGCTTGGTGCAGATATGGAGTATATCGCAGAGGAGTCATCTGCAATGAGTTCACTTACCCACCCAGGCAAAGATACTTCGTATACCCTTTTCTTTCTTTCGGACTTTAACAGGCCCTGCAGATGCTCAATATCATCCTTGTGCTGCCTGGTACATGCTATCTGACGTGGCACATTGCCACTTCCCACATCGATCCTTGGTTCTTGATGACAATACCCAGCCTGCCTATCAAGAGGGATAGGAGAGAGACCTACCCGTATTCGCAGAATACTGGACCACCTACTCTAGTGTGACCAGTTCTTGACACATCACACTTGGGTCATCAGACTCTGACGGCTCAGACCTGACAGCTATGACAACCCAGATCCAGACTTCGACTCTTGACCAGATCAGCAGCAGTCACCTTCAGAGGGTCAGAGAGAGAGAAGGTAGGGGACACACACATCCATGCAGGTTCAGGGAAAGGAGGTGCTTCTCTCTTCTTGAAGATACCATTGATGATGCTCCACGACGCTCCGCACGCTCCAGGTAAGTAGACTTTGCCACTTCTTCTTCGGCCTGCTTCCCCCACTATCAACACTCTTCTTCTCCTCCGCCCTCCTTCGCTATTCCTCCATCACCACTTCCTCTCGCCCGCCTTGATCAGACCAGCGCTATGAGAGTAGCGAGCATCTGCTCCGATACCAAATTTTGCATGGGTCCTGGGGACCATCTCACGCAAGAGTGCACATGTCATGCATCATCCTCACACACAGTGATCACAAATCTCACACATTAGACAAACGTAGAGGAGGAGAGAACCGGGTTCCACCACTTATATTATCAAGAATATGAATACAAAGTGTTTCAAAGTTCCCCTGAGTCCAACGCTCATCAGCGCAACACCAATCTCTTGTCAGCTCGTCAATATGACTTCCACTTAATCAGCGCTACTCTTGCAGATAGTCTCCAAGTCATCAATGTGGACACTACTCATCAGCGCCACCTCTGCAGGTCACATCCAACTCAGGTAAGTATCTTCCATAGCCGAACCTTGAATGAACACTCCCAGCCTCAGTCCCTTCCTCCTACGATGCATACACACTCTTCACTCATGAGGATCTACTCTAGATACTACTCATAGCTACATACTAACTCCCTACTACTAATGCTAACTCGCTGGGCAGCTATGGCTGCATCACTTCCAGCGTACAGGCTTCTTCCTACACTCAGCGTATCTTCTACCTCCAGCGCTGCTCCTCCTGACTCAGCGCACAAGTGCACCAGCACTTCCACGCATTGCAGCCAGTGGAGATCTGGCGAGGAATGAGGCAGGCAACTTCCTTTATAGTGCTCGCCACTCCTCGCTGGGTCTGTATTGGCTCAATTCGGCCTGTCCTTTGTCCCAGACCCTGCATTGCATGTGTCCCAGTATAGTCCCAATGAAGTTCAACTGCTGCTGAGGCCTCTTGGCCTGGATTTGGACTTGAAAGTCTGGATCTGGACTGACCCCTTGACTTAGACCAAAACTGGGACTGTGCCTATTGACTTTACTYTCGGACAGGCACAACTCTAACGAACARACACATTCACTGYTTGAACAGACACTTTCCTTTGCACGAACAGGTACACTGCCTGCACGTACAGACACATTCTTACCCGAACAGACATGACATACACAACTCCTGGTGAACAGGTAAGTCTTTTGACAATGCCCTTGGCCTTAGATTTAGATGTGCCTGTTGGTAGAGAACTTGACTTTTGACCTGCTTTCACGTTTCTTAGCCCTGGCGAGATACCTTTTCACAATGCTTTACTTTTACAAGGTCTGTGCTGCGTTACTTTTACAAGGCCTGAGGCCTATTTCGGGTAAAGGCCCTTTTATCTGTCACTGTCAAAAATGTCGAACCCCTACCGCGTATTGACGACTTGTTGGACCAGTTGCAGGGTTGTAAGTACTTTAGCAAGATTGATCTAAAGTGTGGGTACCACCAGATCGAGGTGGATCCTGCAGATCAACACAAGACTGCTTTCTGAACAAGGTATGGTCACTACGAGTTCGTGGTGATGCCCTTCGGACTGACGAACGCCCCAGCGACCTTCCAAAGGTCCATGAATGAACTATTTCGTCAATGGTTGGACCAGTTCGTCATTGTGTATCTTGATGATATTCTAGTATATAATAAAACACTAGAAGATCATGAGAAACACCTACGTCTTGTACTAGGGAAGTTGCGGGAAAGTAACTTCAAACTGAACCCGAAGAAATCTGAGTTTGCTAAGTCGGAAGTCCTATACATAGGGCATATAGTGAACGAAGATTGTCTAAGGCCTGAGGAAAAGAAGATTTCAGCAATTAGAGACTGACCACAACCTAAGTCTATCACCGAACTACGCTCTTTTCTTGGTTTGGCAAGTTTACTACAGGAAGTTTGTTAGGAACTTCTCACTGATCGCCGCACCAATGAGGAAATTGCTAAAGAAAGGAACTATATGGTTGTGGGATAAGGACTGTGAGTCTGCATTCAAGAAACTAAAGTACGCTCCGACCCACTATCCTGTTTTGAAAATTGTTGACCCATCTCTTCCTTTTACTGTTACAACTGACGCAAGTCAGTATGGAATTGGCGCAGTCCTTCAAGGCAAAGGTTACAGACCAGTCAAATTTATGTCTTCCCGATTGCCCAATGAAAAAGTTGCCAACTCCACATATGAAAGGGAATTGTATGCCTTGGTCTGTACTCTGAAAACCTGGAAGCACTACTTGTTAGGGAGGCACTTCACTGTGTACTTAGACCACTCTACCTTGCAGTGGATAAAAACACAGCCTAAGCTCTCTGACAAACTGGTACGATGGTCTGCTTTTCTTGATACCTTTGACTTTGAACTGAAAACAATCAAAGGAAAGTCTAACGTGGTTGCAGATGCATTGTCCAGGCGAAGTGACTTCTTCGGGACTATTGTCTCTTATTTGGATGTGGGGAGTGATTTGAAGGAAAAGATTCGCCAAGGGTATGCTAGTGACCCTATCTTGAGGCCTATGCTTGATACTATTGCCAAAGACCCATCTCTACTTCCCAACTACAAAATAACCAATGGTTCAACAAAAAGGAACTACTTGAGACTGCTCCTGACATCGTTGCTGCTTATGAACGAGGGTTAAAGTCTTAATTATTTCTGCGGTGGAACTCGAAAATGGGACGGCAAGAATGTACTAACCCTGTTCAGAAGTAGCCCGGGGGCCAAAACTCAGCCCCAGGCCACGCAGACCAGAATTGGTCTGCGCTGGGCTGTGTGACCAACAGATGCCCAGAACTGAGAAGGCCGCACCTGGCTGTGGGACCAAGTGCTAAGATCAGGAAATTCAAGAGTCAAAGTCAACTGTCAAGTCAAAGGTACCACGCCAGGCCCTTGGTTGGATACATCCACTTGTTGCATGCAGGTACCAAGACATGCATCCAGGCCAAAGAGGATACAGTTTCAGATCGATCCAGACCCTTCCCAGTGTCAAGATCTGGACGACTGGAGTCTGCAGCAGTCGGGGTCCAGACCCCGAGTCAACGCTACATAAGCATGGACTCCCTGGCTTTGACATGACGCTACTCTATGCGTTGACAGCACGTCGCTGGCTGGACGTTGCGATGCTGGAGGACGCTGGCATTACGCTGGCATTGGCGAGATAGCGGCAACACGCTGCTGGCTGGTGCGCTGACTGGCTGGCTACTGTCTTCAAGGCTTGTTGACGTGGCATTGCCACGTGTTGCTGCTGACGTGGCTGTTGCCACATGTGACATTGTCGGGTCTATAGGACCGGCATTGCTGTTCTATTCTATCATCACTTCAGGGAGATATCAGGGTTGTTTCATCGTCAATTCAGGAGGAGATCAGGACTGTGAGGACGTTGTGGATACGTACCTGGGATCTTCATATCAATGTGACTCCAGCGCTGATGAGAGGTTGATTGGGTGCCACGTGGCACATTGTAACAGGACTTCGATATGTGTTTAGATTACTGGTTATTGTGAGGTGGCGGTCAAGGAAGGAGCCCGGAGAAGGAGTGGGCATTGTATCTTCCTCTCCTTTCTCTTATCTCCCTCCTTCCTCTCCGTCTGTGTATGATTATCTCACATCTCTCTTTCCGGATACTATCTGATTATTGAAAACTATCAGCGGCTCGATAATCTGGACTTGCACTGTTGACATTCGTATTCCTGACTTGAGTTCATTGCACCCTGATGATTCCTTTTCCACAGATTGGTCCACAATATTTTCAACAAGTTGAAAGTCATCCCCCGCACATGGATGAAATTTGTATTTTGGACAATCAAATACAGATCGATAATGCTGACATCATTCGTACTCAGAACAGTAATGACTGGGCTCTGTTGTTGGGTTGTGTTCCCAGTCGGACTTAGTAATGTTGGGCAGGATTTTTCACTTGGGGCATTGGTGATTTAGTGCGCGCGCAGGCCCAACATTGATGTTTCGGTGCGCGCCCATGCTTGGTGCCGTTGATTCAGTGCGCGTCCAGCATTGATGTTTTGATGCACGCCCATGCTTGGTGCCGTTGATTCAGTGCATGCTCGACATTGATGTTTCGGTGAGCGCCCATGCTTGGTGTTGCGGATTTAGTGTGCGCCCAAGCCCGAACCTGATGTTTTAGCGTGTGTCCAGGCTAGGTGTTGCTGATTTAGTGTGCACCCATGCTTGAACTTGCTGATTGAGTGCGCGCCGAGGTCCGATATTGTTGTTTTAGTATGCACCCAGAGCATGCACTCAACCAGTTTAATGATTCTAGGGCGTGCGCCCTGCAGGTCTGATGAGTATAGAGCATACGCCCAGTTGGTATGAAGGCTCTAAAATGTGCGCACTACTGGTATGAGGACAGTCTGATTGGTTTTGCCTTGTTGGATTAATGCCCAAGTGCCTCTGTTGGAATGATTTGGCATCCCACTCCCGCTCATTTGATTCCATGTTGATCAGTCCTGATGCAGACGGTAATTGCAGTCTAGTCCTAGCGCATACAGTAATTGCAGTTTAGTCCCTGCGCATACGGTATTTTTCTTGCACGAGCATTATTTTCGGTTTAGTCCCTGCAAAGGCAATTTTCCGCAATCCAGTTCCAGTGCATACAACATTTTGCAATAGATCCCTACGTAGGTGACACTTAGCTGATCAATCCTCTGTCGTGATGGTATCCAACCCTCATATTTTGGATCCACTTGCTGCGGAGATACTCTATGGTATTGCTATATTGAGTTGTTGGATACTGTTCAGGCTGGCCCATTCAGGCCGACCCTCAGATCGAGTTGCCGATTGCTGTTCAGGCGGGCCCATTCAGGTGGGCCCTTACGTCGAGTTGCTGGTGGCTGATTCAGTCGGGCCCATTGAGATGGGCCCTTACAACGAGTTTTTGGTTGCTGTTCAGCCGGGCCCACTCAGGCAGACCCCTATATTGAGTTCCTGATTGCTGTCCAGTCTGGCCTACTCAGGCCAGCCCCTATATTGAGTTTTTGATTGCTGGTCAGCCAGGCCTATTCAGGTGGGCCCTTATATTGAGCTATTGTCTGCTGTTTGGCCAGACGTTTTTTGGCGGTTCCAAACATTGAGTTGATTGCCACTGATTTGGCTGACTCCTTCGTTGAGTTGTTGTCCTATTCATCGAGTTGCTGGCGTTCCCCTATCACTAGGACACTACTGATTGACCAATCGCTTGGCAAGGGCGTTTATACCATATTTACAGGCTAGCCAAGCTAGCTTGCCAACATGAGATAGCCCCAAAGTTGGGTAAGCTTGTTGAGAGATTCTGGCACCAGCCTGTCGGACATCAGCCATTCACAATGAGAGTCAATGAGTCCCCCACCTCGAGGCACACATTAGTGATTATCTATTCAGTGAAAGGAGCACAAAAGGGGGGCGTGAAGATTGAGACTTATGACCGGATTGCTAACTATATCGTTTGCAGAGAAAGCTATTAGAGGGAAAATTGGTTGCATGTATTGTTCCCTCATATCCCTTCGGCTCCGGGTGGTGCTCTCTTCAAATTTGCTGGATGTAACCCTGAGCCCCTCAACAAGGCTTGCAGCAAGGCCAAAAGACGGAAGGATGAGCGGATCAAGAGCGAGATAGTCAAGTCTGGAATTCCTATTACTGTCAGTACTCGAAGGACAAAGACTGATGAGTCCGACTATGATCCCTGCTTGAGTGATGTTGACTTGGGTGATTATTTTGACTGGGACACCCACAGGGATTGAGCTCATTTGATTGTAAGTGGACTCTAGACGGGTCGAGACACTGACTACGGAAGCGAGGCGTAGACGGAAGGCAGCCTTACAATGGGTTGCGTATCTCTTGGCACTATACCTAATCGAGGGGGATTGACTAAGGCATTACATGTCACGAGAACCCAAGTGGGAGGAGGTAGCCGGTCTGTCTAGAGGTAAGGGATCAGTCCCTTACATTGGGGATGACTACAGTCACTCGGTTGGAGCAGACTTTGCTACGTAGGCTTTCTGGAAGCCACTTTATGGAGATCGATTCCTCAAGGTTTTGTACAATTACATCTATGGCAAGGGACGAGTTGAGAACTTGATCAGTGTCACCGACAACCTTACCCTCGTCGAGAAGTTGTACCTCAGGAGCGTTGTAGACGACGAGATGGCTCGGTGCATGGCCTACATCCTGCAGATTGACCCTGCGACCTCCTTGGATATCAGTTACGTGGTCCCAAAGTCGATTGCAACCCAGGTTCTTAATGATGAGGAGGACCAGCGTGTACAAGATGTGGGGTATTAGGCAGTAGAGCCTACTCACGACGGGGTAACGCTTATTATCATTGATTGAGGTTCATTCTTCCTAGTCACTATGACGTATTATTTACATTATTATTATGAATCATTAGTTATTGCATCCCTCCAATGGTTGCTCCCAACATTCTCTCTGTTCTACTCTTTAGTCTCATGTCTCTGGTCATGCTCTTCCAAAGGCCGGTTTATGGTCTTCTGGTCTTCAAGTGTCATTTGCTCTGCGATCCATGATATGTCATTTTATTTCCTCTTCTTACTGCATAGGTCACACTTAAGGATATTTGAGGGACTCCTCAATAATAGTGACTCCAATGATGTTGAGTCTGACCTTTATACGGGGTCAGGTGCAAGAAACAAACCCGAACGCCTCGCTCTAAGTCGTGTCGTTGCTGCAGGAGGGATAACCCCGACTGCTCGACTGTATGACTGAGAGTGACAAAGGCTGTTTCTGAATGCACTTTTATTCTATACGGTGCTTTTACACTTATCAAAATCTCAATATATATATATATATATATATATATATATATCGTCAATATATATATATATCGTTAATATATATATATATATATATATATATATACTAGCTAAGCGCCCGCGGTGCAGGTGGTGAAGGCAATGCCCGCAAAAAAA
>BFEA01001106.1:1400-14411 GCA_003427395.1 Chara braunii
TTTTTTTTTTTTTTTTTTTTCTTCTCTTTTTGGCCTGGCCGGGCAAGTGGACCCGGGCCACTCTGGTAGCCTAGGGGGGTTGCCGACGACCTCTGACCGGTACGCCCGTCGGGGTATGCAACACTGGGAGAGATGGTTAAACAAGGATTGATTAAATTCAATTCTACTCTGGTTTTTTGTTTTCTTTTCTTTTTTTCCCCCCAAAGCCAAGCTTGTTGTAGAGGCCAAGGTCTAGACCCACGGTGATCGCTGGCAGCGGTAGCCGATGGTTGCCCTGACAGGATACTCCCAGCGCACCCCTATTCCTACTATCCTACCTCAGTGAGACCAGCACTGAGGAGGACCATCACCCTACCAGTATCGAGGGCAGCTTGGACCAGACAGCAGTGACAAGCACAAAGGCTGGGCAACCCCCCAGCCCTAGTGGAAGCGGAAGCAAGCGAACCTTGCCGTATGGGAACTTCGGACGCCAGGCTCATGCAATCCTCTACAGGTCCGATATCAGGGAGTCTACCCAGCAGGAGTACCTGGGCAAGGCCAGCTTGCGCCCACGGACACATCCTACCGTCCTTCCCCTAACTCACCCCGGGCTAGGTGGAACTCAGACTAGCCGGAGAGACTTATATCCCTACCCTACCCTAGAGTCTAAGCCATGCATGAGCAGACCCCGTTATGTACCTGATAGACCGCCCCAGCCCGGTATTATAGTTGTATGTATATGCGTGCCCAGAGGCTATGTATGCATGAGCCCGCAGGCAACTTGGACCAGACAGCAGTGACAAGCACGAAGGCTGGGCAACCCCCCATCCCTAGTGGAAGCGGAAGTGAACGAACCTTGCCGTATGGGAACTTCGGACACCAGGCTCATGCAATCTTCTACAGGCCCAATATCAGAGAGTCTACCCAGCAGCAGTACCTAGGCAAGGCAAGCTGGCGCCCACGAACACATCCTACTGTCCTTCTCCTAGCTTACCCAAGGCTAGGTGGAACTCAGACTAGCCGGAGCGACTTATATCCCTACCCTACCCTAGAGTCTAAGCCATGCATGAGCAGACCCTGTCATGTACCTGTGATCTATGACATGTGACTGGAACTCTACCATATGAGCAACAATCCCAAACGGCACCTATGTGTGATATGCCAGACTGGGAAGATCAACAGAACAACCACGACCAACAGCAACAAGCAACCCACGCAGCATCCAGACTTGACATACAACCCCGTGGACAACCCTTGGGTGTTGTGCAAGCAGTGTCTGTAATAGCTTACCTGCATCAGCCCAAGGGGGTATGCAAGTGACCGTGCATTATGAAAACACAATTCTACTCTGGGTTTTGAGTGCCTTCGCTGTGTCTTCTGATCATCTGGTTTGGTGTGGATTGCTCTCTCCAAGTCTACTTGTCATTCCACATGTGTATATGAACGTGTGAATGCCATGCTGGATTCGTTTTAATCAGGCACATAACTTGAAAATCAGCTGTATTTATCTCTTGGCCAGGCCTGGGCATGGGTGCATTGAGTAGGTCCCACCGTACCTGAAAATCAAGTTCTGCCGTCCAGTAGTGCTTCGTACACGGAATCAGCAGATATCTGATGTTATGACCTTGGGATGAGTCCATGGTTGACACGTGGAGATGCCGTACTCTTCCTCGGTATCTCCTGCATTGTACAACTGCCCTCAAGGCAGTCTTGGCAATATAGGGAACTTCTGCAACTGTGAGGATTGTGAACAGATGGGAAACTCTGAGGTGTACAAAAGCTAAAAACACTAAAAAAGTGTGGCATACCAATAATCCAGTGACCCCTGTTTTTGATGGATAGGTCACATCAGCAATGAACCATATACTTGCAGTGCACTGCTCTGGTGCATAGTGCAGTGCATGGCATGGTGCGCCATGCACGGTATAGGGGTGCACAACGAAAAGGGCCATGTGTGTGTGTTTGCACATGTGTGTGTGTGTGNAAGAGAGAGAGAGAGAGAGAGAGAGAGAGAGAGAGAGAGAGAGAGAGAGAGAGAGAGAGAGAGAGAGAGAGAGAAGACAATGAGAGCATAAGAGTGAAAGAGAGAGTAAATTTGGGATGGACATCCAGACGAAGAGAGTGAGATCATAAGATTGCAGCAGATCCAGACAAGCGCATCCAGACGAGAGAGAGAGTAAATGCGGGACGCACATCCAGACAAGCGCAAGACGGACAAAGACAGTAAGAGCATAAGACTGGAAGTTACAATTTGATATGCTGTTCTGGACAGAAGTCGACAGTAGAAAACACTAAGAATCATCTGAGAACGAGATTTTCAAGCTCAGAACATGCAAACAGAAGGTAAATCATATTTGGGATCTAAACTTTCCTTTTTTTTTCCTTCTTTTTTTTTCTTTTTTAAGTGCTTTTCTCAACAAAAGTTGACAGTAGGAAACACTGAGAATCATCGGAGAATGAAAGACTTGGGGCGAAATCGGAGAGAAAGGCAGGTTCAAGGAGTTGCTGCTGGCCTCACATTTGGTTTTATTTATTTATCGTAAAGAGGAGTTACTCTATTGACTGATCTACTAGCTGAACTCAATGAGTTTAAAGATGAACTCATTCGTTAGTGTACTTGTCTGTCAGACGAGCTGCGGTTGGAGTCCAATTACTGATTCTGAAGGCGGTTCTCCTGAGGATAAATCGTCGCCAAGATACACCTTTTGTCTGGTTATACAACTCAATATACAGTGCGTCCCTTTTTTTCTTACCCCTTTGGGGCTTTGCGTTGTCTGGTCCGTGCAGTGAATACCGTGAATGTCACTTCTTGTGACACAAGCACTTGTGATTTTTCCCTGTAGTTGGGGGGGGTTCAACCTCCGAGGTTGTGACCTAGAGCTTTCCTCGGCTTGAAGAAAGATCAGGCTTTTTATGTGGAATAAGGACAATTACTGGTGGATACTTCCTCTGCAAAGAGTTGAAGATTGTGCACAAGAGAAATATTAACCGCGAGCCGTAAGCTGTGTGAGGGGCTGTGGACCCGTGAACTGGTTGCTCATTAGCAGTGTGACACACTGTGAGCGCAAACGTTTGTGCCAACACATCGCTACCATCTGAATAGACAGCCAACTCTAGGCCTGTCAACATGTCATTGACAACACAAGGTGGCTTTTCGATTGCGAGAAGCGGATGCAGTTGGCAGGGACAATTCAAGTTGATGGGCCCGCCGATCTCACGGATTGGCTGGGAAGTTCTATTGGGCTTGCTTGCTTGCCACTGCTGGGGCTCCGATAATCTATTGGGCTTGCTTGATTGCCACTGCTGGGGCTGCGATAATACTTTCATTAACTCAGAGATCATTCACTTTGAAGTTGAACCTTTTTTTTTTTTGTCAATTTTCTTTTTACAAGAAAACGTCCGCGAGCCTTACCCCAGGGGCTGATACGAGCAGTCCCCTGTGGTAGGCCGTGGGCGGCGCCAATCTATTGGTGGGGAGCAGCACCTGCCCTCAGATATCCTAAGGAGCGTGAAGGACGGATGGGCACCATGTCAGAATCTGATTGGGTCGATCCAACAGCGATCATTGGGGCAAGTCGAACTTGAGCAGAAATGGGAGGGGAGGCCTCAGCATAGCGTCCCTGGTGCTGTGAGGAAGAAACTGGACTCTGGGCGATCTGACGTGGACATCGAGAGCATAGCTGTTTCAGACAGCGTCAGACAGAGGGAGGCAAGCCTCCCTCTCTCCCTTAATGTGATCGACGTTTCTACTATAATGCAGAAATTGACGACTGGCCATCATGAGGGTCAAGTGTGCAGCCGGGAGGATGATGGCAAACTTCTTCCCTCTCTCATTGCAGGAGAGTCAAGCATTGATACACAGGAATTGAATACTGGCCATCATGAGGGTCGCGTTCGCAGCCTGCAGGAGGAGAGTCTAATATCCATAGCTATGGCCATGAGACGGGGAAAAGCAGTTGGATGTGGAAGGGGGGAACCTCGTGCCTTCCAGACTGGCGGGTCCGTATGGTCATGCTCCTGGCCACTTATCAGGTAATATACAGATGGCCGATGGTCATCACATAACGATAACAACCAAGGATGTTGCTGTTAGCGCCAGTGCCTCTGGCACAAGGCATGTCAGTGCAGGCTCATGCGCACGCCTGCGCCCTTTGTCCATGAAAGACCACAGGAGCATCAAGGGCCGTAGCAGCAGCTCTCAATTCAGATCCGATTCGGAGAACCTGGCCTCTACTGAAAGGGTGTTGAACCCTCCATATGGTGACGATGCCTCCGCAGATTCAAGAAGGGGCACATCATCTGGACAATTGGGGATCGAGGCAAGTAAAGGTTCGCAGCAGTAGTCCCATTTCTTCTTTTTTTTTTCTTTTTCTTTTTCTTTTTCCCCCAAGTACATCTCAAGCTGGAGGCAGGTTCGTCGGCATGGGTACACTCAGGGTGACATGGAGAAATCTGCACCCACGGAACATCTCCAACAGATGGAACAGGTAAACTCCATTTTTCTTCGATATGGTACACAGTTCCTTGCAGGCTATTGGGATAGCTTCCCTGGACCACAGGATTCCGACGTGCTTGATCCGTTTGATGGAAGTACAATGCATCCCTTTCTTGCGTTGTCGTGTGCAATATGACAGGTTCAGAGAGCTGGATCTGAGAGGAAAGGTAGATATAAGTCAAGCTGACAGTCAATCCTGCATACTGCTGGAGCGATCAATGCTGTTCAAGGGTCCTTCGTCCAGACGGAAGGAACAGGAGTTGTTCTTGGAAGTTGGAACATGATAAGAATTTTGACTTGACAGTTGAATAGGAACCGGACTGATGCTCCCCAGCATGGATATGGAGCCAGGGCCATAAGGACCTGTTTTTCGGTTAAAAAAAAAATCAAAAAAAAATCAGAAAGGAGATAGTACGCAAGACAACGGTCACCACGACAATGCTGATGATGATGATGACAACGCGAAAGGATTCTGGCGGAAACCCTGGCTCTACCAACTCACCACACAAGTCCCGGGCAGAGTATCTCCAGGGATCCCTGGTATGGTTGGGAACTCTCGAGTACCAGGTACTGGTGGTTACCTTCAGGGTGCAGGTACGTTCTCCACCTCCAACCTTCCTGGCATGTCATCGCAGATCCCGGGAGATGCAAACCTTCCTCAGGCTGACGGAATGGCTTCGGGAGGGCTTTTATAAGTTACTGTAACTGGGAGTGTTTTTCCTGAAAATATTCCTTCAAGTTGGGCCGGGATCACGACGCGGGGCAGTGTGTGAGAACATGCGGTAAGACCCAGTCAAGATCCACTCGAAAGGATACACACATGATTGGCTAGCGCTGCTATCATGGAGCGGGAGGCGGGGGAGTCAAAGGCGCTGATGTGTCGCGTGATTGCTGCTTGCACGTCGCAAGTACTCCTGATGTGGTGGGCGCGGGCTTCTGGGGGGGCGTGTGGTCGCTGCTGGTTGGCACGTTGGCGCAGCGCGTGGGCGAAGAAAGGAGCGCATGAGAGTATCTGGCAGTGCAAGTGCGTGCTACAAGCGGAATGGACGCGAGCTCCTGGCAGAGTTTGTGGTCGCTGTTGGTGGTCGGGTGGGCGCTGCTGGGGGTGCACATGCGCGCTGATGGCGCGCTGCCATGTTAGCGCTGAATTGTCCAGGCTTCCTGAAACTGGGTTGGGCGTTAGCTAATTGCTGCAACTTCATTGGAGGCTACATGACGGGAGCGAGGCAATAACAGCGACACTTGGGGTTTCCGGTCTTTTGAAAGCACGTTTGTGCCGTCTCGCTGCTTCATGCTTCATTAAGGCTACGCTGCAGGTTAGTATGCTGTATGGAGGAGAGCTTACTTCCTCTTGGAAGCAAAGTTTTTTGATGTATCACTCTGGCTCTTCATTCACGGGTTTTTGTGGAGGGAGGTCGGCTAGCTGCGAAGGGAGAAGAGAAGAGTGCTGTCACGGGGAGCGTGAGGAGGATTGACAGAAAGCATTGAGTGCGCGCTCTTCGAGTGTCGAAACGATCTCATCACGAGGATGCTGCTTCAACACCAGGGGGTTCACGTTCGGCCCGTCAGAATGGTCTTCTTTTCATTATTATCTTTGTCAGGGATAATCTTAAGTACCATCATGGTCATCATCATCTTCATCTTCATCATCATCATCTTCATCATCATCAGCATCAGCATCACATCTGGCGTGGGTGATACTTCTGAAGAGGTGGGCAAGGGATTGGAAGGTGTGCTGAAGTTCTTCAGCGAAGGTCTTCTTCCCAAAGCTGCGAAGATTGTTCGTCATTGCCATCATCAAGACGCTGTTTGTACTACTTCATCATCAATCATCATCAATCATCTTTTCTTTTGCCATCATCATCATCATCATCATAATTATTATCACTATCATTGTCATTGTCATCAACTACCTGTTTGTCATTAACATCATCTCAGGTTGTTGCTGATCATTAGTATCTTCAACATTTCAGCATGGTGCGGTTCTCTTTCATCCTCACAGCATTGTTGGTCATCTTTTTCACAACGCGGTGAGTCATCATCTTCGATTTCACGACGCGGAGAGTCATCATCTTCGATTTTCTGAAGCGGTGAGTCATCATCTTCAGGGAGCTTTTTCATCTTCATATTGTCATCACCAGCATCCTGTTTGGTCATCATCAGGGTGCTGATCATCATCATCATGACATCCATCAATCACATGCACACTCACAAGTATCAATCTAATTAAAATATCTTATACTAAATAGTAAATTCCTAATTAATATCCCAAATTTCATAATCTACAGAAATCCGGTATCCTATAATTCACCACTGTCGATTTTTGCACTTCAGCGTTTTCTCTATTATTAATCTTTATTTCTCTTCCCAGGGCTTGGATGTTTTTTTGCTGATAAATGGAGGATCGTGGTAATATGGGAGAGCTCCATTCTGTAAGGGCGACACGAGGTGGGAGGTGAAGCCCTGGAGGGAGTGGCGGCAGATTTAAGGGGATGCCCTCGTCTGGGGTTGGGGTGGGGGTACTCATCCCAACGGGGGCAGATTAGGGTAAGGAGTGGGTAAAGACATACTTTAGGAGGGAATTGTATGCCTTTAAGGGATAGAGGAGGGGATTGAGGGTCTGTCCCAAGTTGGGGCTGAGATGGGTTAACCATCTCGGTGGAGACAGCTGTGGGATAGGTTGGTAAGAAGGGGAGAGGGAGGGGATCATCATCATCAGCATCAGCATCAGCATCAGCATCAGCATCAGCATCAGCATCATCAGCATCAGCATCAAGGAAAAGAAGAAAAAGGGGGGGCTACGTCATGCTTATCTGGTCTTCTTACAGTTCTAGGTGGCATCTGGTTTACTTCTCATATTGGATGTAGGTTTTTAAAGGTAGAATCCTGACTGACGTCTTGCCAAGCTTTGGATGTTCTGTGCTCTGGGTTTGCCGATGCTAGAATGACGCTGGCCGGTGCTGGGGTATAGCCCTGTGACCTGTAGTAGAGAGAGCTTGAGGCCTGGTAGAGAGATTTGGGGATTCGTTGAGGGAGGAAGGCAATCCACTGGTGAACCGAGGGGTGCTGCCGTGACAACCTAAGGGGTTGGTTTTGTCTACGCAGCGAGAACATTGCAGATATGGTTGGTATTGGTTAGGATGATACTGTCTCGGATGTTGCATTTGGTACAGGGGAGAAGCTAGAAGTTGAGCATAGAATGTGAGGCCAGGGGATGCTGATGTAGTTCCTACCTTACCATAGATCTCACGTAGATCTCACACCAAAAAAAAAAAAAAAAAAACCGCCACAAAGGTGGGGCACTACTTTGTTCTTTTTTTTGGAACAGCCCGAGCGGCTGCTAGGGGTGCTGTTAACAGCAGACACCACTAGCACCATCGGGGAGGCCCCATCTATTGGTGGGGAGCAGCACCTGCTGGAAACCGGGTCCAGCGTCCCATTGATACATCTTTGCTGAGAAACAGGCTCAGTGTCCTTTAGAAGTACATAGGGAAAATAATAAACTAAGAAAAAACCATGATCATGCGACAGTCTGGGAGAGACCCTGTTGCTGGAAACCCGGTCCAGCGTCCTGCCCTTCTCCTGACATAAGACTCAGATTCAACATTTGGGACCCTGCCAGCATTGGTTCCCTGGATTTCAGGGGATGTACTGAGCAGGGTTAATATCTTTTTAAGAAAAGCTCTACTGTCGGTAGTCTGGGAGGGAAGATCAAGTTGCCATCTAGGACCCGGGGGGTACCGGGACTCATGGCTGTCTCCCTGCCACCGATCATCAGAATTGTCTCAGAATTGACTCAAAACCAGACTCAAACTTTGACTCCAAATTGGGCCGTAAGAATACTCAGGAATCAGCACAGGTTAGTCATTAGTCTGGATTATCAGATGTCGTCCCCCAGATATTCCTCCAGGGCCAGCGAGTGGGGGGGGAAGGGGTCGGTGAAATCTTGAGCAGGTCTTAATGGTTCCCTGGGGTCCACCCTTGTCCAATCAAGGAAGTGTAGTAAATAATCTCTTTCCACCTCGACCCCTTGCCCCTGTTCCTGCTGCCTGTCCTGATGCTGATCCAGCCTGTCGCCTGTCCAGCTCACTCTTGCTACCCAGCCCTCCCGTCTCCCCCCCAGCCAGTCCTCGCAGAACCCGGAGATAATTTTGTCGATGTCCACCCTGGTGTGCACCTGGTTCAGTTTTTCCTTCACACTCTGCCATTGCGCCGTGAGCTCATACTGAACTAGTAGCCGTATGTGCTCTGTGACTTCCCCCTCTTCCACCCTGGCCCCCACCAATTCCAGAATGCATCTACTCCACCATATTACCCACAGGATGGAACGCCTACCCATGGAGTACATGTTCTCTGCGAAGGTATTTCCTCGAAACTGAGGGCGGTGTCCTAATAAGATGGCCCTCCAGTCCCATGGCCATGATAGGTTTGGCACGATATGTCGCCAAATCCTGTCCCACCATCGCCACAGTAATACGGCTGCAGGGCACTGCAGGAAAATGTGCTCCACTGTTTCAGGGCGTTTTTTTCCGGGGAAGTTTCAGAGGCATCGTCGGCACCAGGGAAGCGCCCTTCCTTGCTGTTCCAGTTGCGTATGGTCAATTAGCCAGTCATTGGTCGGCAGACACTAATGGGCAATTTGCCATTGGAGGGCAGAGACTTTGGCCGGCCTTTTTCGGTACTCTCTGAACCACTGGATGGGTTTGAGCAGGCTCCTATTTACGTTGAGATGGCGATGCCATCTATCCTCTACCACATCTCTTAGCCTACGCTTAGGTCTGAGCATTCGGTATACTGACTTAGTTTTTAAGGCGACTAGCGCTACCGATTTCGCCTCCCCCCTCCTTTCTCGCACTTCCCTCCTCCTTTCTTGCGTTTCTAGACATCGCGTTTCCGGATCTTTCCACGACCATCTTTACTCGTCGGGATCGAAAGGGAGGTCCTCAATCGGGGTCATTGGACAATACGCCCTCCAACCCTTCTCCTCTTCTATCACTCTAATACGATAGACTTCCTGCCTCTCTTTCAAGATAAAAGGTTGTCGGCTCCCTTGTAGCTGGCCTGTTCCCACTATGGCAAAACATTCGATTAGAATTTGCGCTTGGTCTACCATGTGCACACGACCTACTTGTGTTCCATGACCGGGTCGTCCTGCCCAGTCTCCCTCTTCGAAGGTAGGGCCCTTCCTAAGCGTGGTATACCATTGAATGGGGAAGCTTTCAATAAGTTCTTCCAATGTTGATGTTGTTAGGTGGCAATACCACAAACATCCTTGCATTCTTGCTACATTTTTTCATTCCCCCTCTACCACATCCCAGAGATCCCCCACCCTCCGGACCCCACACTTCACCCAACCCCTCCATGGGGGTTCTGAGCTACTTCTCACCTGGTTGAGGAAATCCGTGATTAGCCTATTACCAAACAGCGGTTGCCTGAAAACTTCCTCCCATCTTTCCGGTTTCGAGCGGTCGGGGATTGGGAGCTTCCTCCACGTGCGTAGGAGACGTAGCCAATGCTCGTCTGCCAGGTTGCCATTCGTGTATTTCTTAGGAAGTCTCCAATATCTGTCCTCGAGCTGTACGAGCGGGTCAATTTCTGGTGGGGTCTCCGGGGCCAGGGCCGCGATTTGTGCCAAGGCAAGGGGAACCCAGGGGGAGGAAGTTGCAAAAATGAGATGTTGGAACCAATGGAGGTTGAGGGCTTGGAACTGCATTGAGGGATCCACAATTATGAGCCCTCCTCCAACCTTGGGCTGGATAACTCATTCCCATGCTACTCGACT
This sequence comes from Chara braunii, assembly GCA_003427395.1. NCBI lineage: Eukaryota > Viridiplantae > Streptophyta > Charophyceae > Charales > Characeae > Chara > Chara braunii. The sequence continues at coordinate 11,657 of BFEA01001106.1, forward strand.
GATGACGTGGGAGTTGCTACTATCACCTCTCCATAGGAAAGCCGCCAGCTGCCGCTTTAGTGCCTTAAGTCCCCCCTTACTCATCGGTCATAATATGGCTTTATACCAGAGAGTAGCAAGTACGACATTATCAATTACAAGTGCCCGCCCAAAGATTGAAGTGTGCTTGTGGTTCGAGATCACTAGTTTGGTCTGCGCCGGTCTGGTCAGCCACTCATCGTTAGTGTTGGACTTTCCCTTTGCTATGATTGAAGCCCCTAAAACTCTAAGAGGGTCGTCCGGGGGAAGCCAGGTAATTTGCGGGTTCTCAGGGGGCCTGCCCCTCTGGTGGTGCAACCATCATCCCACGGTCTTCTGCCCCCAATTAACGGTCATGTCGGGGATCCTGCCAAAGTGATTCATGAGGGTCTGGATTTCTTCCATGTTTTTTGCATTTGCCTCAACCATAATGGTAAGGTCATATGCATATAGGGAGTAGACGAGCACAACTTCCTCAGGGATATCGGCGGTCCTGATCCAGGCAAGATCTTTGTTGTGTCTCAGGTTAGCGGAAAGAGCCTCCATTATAACCAGAAAGAGGTAGGGGGCAATGGGGTCTCCTTGCCTGACCGACCGCTGAAGCTCAAAAGGAGGTGTCACCGATCCGGTAACCTGCACACAGGTAGTCGCATTTTTATGAAGGATTTTCACCCATCGCCTGAAGGTCAGCCCAAAGTTAATTTTGTCCAAACATTTGTCCAAAAAAAACAGTCCACATGATCGTAGGCTTTCTCGAAGTCAATAAAGATAATAGCAGCGTTTGCCGGGTTCCTACGTGCCAGACAGATTACTTCATTCACCAGCAGAATGTTCTCTTGTATGTTCCTATCAGTCATGAATCTTGTCTGGGCTGGGTGAATTACGCCTTCCAGGACCTCCGCCATGCGATTTGTCAATGCTTTGGAGAGTATTTTGTAAACCACCATAAGAAGGGTAATAGGTTTGTCGTTCCTAATGTTCATTTTATCCCATTTTTATAAATGTTATTTTATCCCTTTTTTTATAAAGAAGAGACAACACCCCTTTCCCCACCACTTCCCTTATTTCCCCGTCTACCCAAACCTCCTGGTAGAACTCCCATAGGTCTGAGCTCAAGTCTGACCACATTGTTTCCCAGAATTCTTTGGGGAAGCTGTCAATACCAGGTGTTTTTTTTTCCTTCATTTAAAGGAGCGTTGCCCATATTTCGTCCTTTGTCAGGGGATTCTCCAAACGATCTCGCTGTAATGGGGATAGGTGCCTATTCATGGGAGATAAGAACTCATCCAAGTCTTTTGTCCATGCCTCTTCGCGCGGGGCCGGGATTTGGGAAGTGTATAACTGTTTAAAAAACCTTCGTGTGATTAGAGTGCAATGTGCGGTGTCAGTTGTTATGACCTCATCCCCTCTGTCTGGGTCGTACTGTCAGTTGCTATGACCTCATCCCCTCTGTCTGGGTTGTACAACGCCTCGATTACGGTCCGTCTTGAACAGGTCGTTGCCATGCTGAAGAAATGGGTATCCATTGTGGCCTCCTGAGTAAATTTGGACACTTTTCCACATATCCTAATACCTTGCCACCTGTGCTGGGCATATTGGAGAAGTTGGTCCTTCACTCCCTGAATGTGAGCAGTAAGATGAAGTGAATCTACCTGTTATTCCAGGCTTAGCAATTCCTTGTGGATGGTAAATTCCTGTTGATGTCTTAGGGTCTTCTTGGTCTTGGATAGTTCCTTACACTTGTGGGCCAGAAAAACCAAGCCATTGTTGAACCAGGTAGAGTATGCGTCAAAATGGGTTTTTTGTTGGTGCCAAGGTTTAAGTAATACCACAAAATCAAGAAATATTTCAATTTTGCTACCTTGAGAAGCTCACCTTGTAACGATAAATCTGAGTCTAAAATCTCTGGAAGTTGGTTCATGACATCGTTCAGTTGCATATTATGGTTCTTTGTTTCCTTTGCTATTCCTAAAATCATGTGCAGAATTTCATAATGCATTTCATAATTTCCTTAGTTATGACAAAACGAAGAGGCGTGAAAGTCAAATGCTCCAAATGACCTGGGTATACGTTATCAAAAACTGTCATTCGTGTTGGCGCCAAAAATGGATCCTTGAAAAGTGAGGTATTGAGTTTATAGAACTTCGGCCCTTGGTCCGGCCTTTTCCTCATTGTGAGTATTATCCCACATGTTTTGTGGTCTAAGCTAAGGTGCGAGCTGCGTGGGAGGATAGTTGTCCATCGCAGTGCACCTTCTAGGTCCTTGGATAATAGTATGAGGTTAATTTGCGACTTGGACCTATGTTGCACGGTGCCCGCGGCCTGGTTCGGCCCAGGCCGCGGCCGGCGGCCTAGGCCGGGATCCCCCCAGCCGCGGCCGGGCCGGCCGAGAACTTTCGGCCGATGCCGCGGGGGGGGGGGGGGGGGGGGGGGGGGGGGGGGGGGGGGGGGGGGGGGGGGGGGGGGGGGGGGGGGGGGGGGGGGGGGGGGGCTACCTCCTCGCAAAAAAAAAAAACATAAAAACTGCGAAAACGGGGGCGTGGATTTCAAAGACTACCAAAAAAATAAAATAAAATAGAAAACAAAAAAAAAATCATTGATTGACTGTTTTTTTATTTATTGATTGATTGATTGATTGCTTGATTGATTGTTTGATTGATTGATTGATTGATTGATTGGTTGGTTGGTGGGGGAGGGGTCCTCCCTCCACTCCACGGCGCGCGCACACACACACACA
>BFEA01001106.1:36224-47213 GCA_003427395.1 Chara braunii
GGCCATGTGCCTGACTGAACTGCTAGAAAAAGCCAGCCCGAGTTTCAAACTGCTAAAACGCAGTTTCAAATGCAATTGAAACTCGGGTCCTCACTAAACTGCTAAAACGCAGTTCCAAATGCAATTACAAACTGTAACCCTGACTGCACAGTAGTTTTCTCTATCTTTTATTTATTTATTTATTGAAACATCTGTGGCAACCTGCTATTGGAGGTAATTTGAGCATCCTCCAATAGCAAGCCCCAGTTTATAGATGACTCCAATCTATTGGTGGGAAGCATCACCTGTGGGAAACCAGGTCCAGCATCCCACTGACAAGATCGGAGACAATATACCTAGCGGAACAGCATTGATAGCCCTCTCAGGAGGGGATTGACTGCCCACCCAATTATCAGCCAGGTCACAGCATCCATCAAGATCTAGCCATGGGGAGGGTGACAAACTGTCCCCCACTCTCACTAATCGTTCACAGTCATAACCATGCAAAGCAAACCCTAGGCCCCCTCCGTGCATAAGGCCGCTGCCCGGCTCCATGATTCTCATTTTCCGCCAGCGGAGGTGGTCTGCCTACCCTCCCTTATACTAAGCTATTCACCCGGCGAAGTCCGGGTGCTTATCAGCAGCAAGCAATTTTACAATGTTTTGACGAGGAGAAACTATTCTCCAAGGACACAGAGAGGGTTCAGGGGCTTAAAGGGTTCAAAGGGATACCTCTCAGTCACATTGCACAGACTCTGAGGACTTGCAGAACAGGACTCTCTCACTTTAGGGGGGCTGCTGAACTAGGGCTGGGCTAATAGAATAGGAGGAGCTCCATGAAAGGAAGGGGAAAAATAGCATCTCCAAGGGACAACAGAGCCCCGGGAAGAGACAACCGTCACCTTAGCCCTAGGAAACAACAAACACCAATATCTGTATTATATTTGTATTGTAAGTTGTATCAATGGGACGCTGGACCCGGTTTCCAGCAGGTGCCGCTCCCCACCAATAGATGGAGCAGCCCGACAGATAAGCCCTCAATTCTGACGGTTCTCTTACCACCACCAGGATAGAGGGATATCGCAAGGGCTATTCTTCCCCCCCCCAAAAAAAAGAAAAAAGTCAGCAGCCGTTGCAGTACTAGACACCTCCAAGGGTGACACTCCCGTTCTTGTACTGGGGTCTATGGTGTTACTTTGGTTCAGAATCTTTAGAATTATGCGAAGTTCTACTTGCAGGTGATATTTTTTTATTTTTTTCTGGGAACATCAAAATCCATTCCTGCAGCTGATTTGGAGTAGGTGGCCTATCTTGTCAGGACAACCATTGGCTGCCGCTACTAGCAATCACAGCGGGTCTGGTCCTTGGCCTCTTAAAAAAAGAAAAGAAAGGGAAAGTAGAGTTTAAATTAAATTGATTTTGGAAAGGTCTTCTGAATGGAACACTGGACCCGGGAGGGAGATCCCATTAGCCATGTATATGGATTAGTGTGATGGGTGTGGGACAGGTGGGGGACAAGTGGGAGGCAGCGTGAAATAGGGGAAATAAGCACAAAAAACCATTTCATTGCCAAACAAATGAAGAAAAAAAAGCTAAAAAGGAGAAGAAAGTGCTCCTCTCACAGATGCTGTCTGCTCCACGCGGGATGTCAGATGTCAGGGTATGATTCACTGACCAGGGCTGTGGCAGTCAAGACGACTGCATGTGAGCGGGCGCGCGGAACATATTCATTGACAATAGTCTGAGGCTTCCGTGAAATGGGCTGCAGTGCACACTGCTCGGTAGTTCTGACAGAAATTCTCTTTGGCAAAGGAGAACAAGAGTAACTCCATAGTACGCCATTTGCTGTAGGCGAGGGGATCGAACCCTCCCAAACATCTCCCAAACCACGATCAATTTCCAGCGACGAAGCCATTCGTCTTTGCCTTCGCTGTGAATGAAACGTGCGTGATTTCATGAACCAAAAAAAATGGTCTTGATTTCACACACGTTTCGGTCCATCACAGGACCCACACAACAAAAACGGAAGAAAAACCTACCAATGGGAGAGCAAAAAAAAAACATCCCTTTCCCGCTCTTAATTCAGAAAAACAGACTATGGATGATTTCCTGCCAATTCAGGATGCCTAACAGTCACACACCTCGTACACGAAGGGCCTCGTTAGACCCTCCTTGGGAAGGCGATTTTGAGGAATTCGGCGTGGTTACACCGCGTCCTAATTCTCCAAATTCCTTGGATAAATGTGAAAACACTCCCGAGAGACTTCCTTGGGCTCCTCGGAATTGCCAGCCAAAACATCCTCGGATTCAAGGGGCCCTCGCGAGGTCCCTTGGGCTCAAGGAGCCGCGATTGACGGATCGTCGTGGAGCGTGCGTCGACACCGAAAATTGGAGTTGTTCGTGGTCCACAGGTCGTCCGTGGTCCATCGGGCAGACAACATCGGCTTCCGGCAGGCGACAGGCCCCCAACGGCGTTGTGCCGTTACCGTTGGCGTGCCGAGGGTCGGGGGGCGGTTCTTTGGCTACGACGTCGTTCATGTGGCGGGGTTCTCCTTGCACGCGTCGTCAGGCGTGGTGTCCAACGGTCAACTTTTTTGAAATTTATTTTATCCCTGCCGTGTGAGCAGCGCCGGCCGACTGCTGTTCTCCTCGACATGTCCATTGCCCGACATTGACATGCGCGTGGGAGGGATCTACGGTCGGTGCAGATCGATAGCTGCTGCGATTCACGACAGATGTCCTCAGACGGCTCCCGCTCCTGTTACTGGCCACTCTTCTCCTGCTCCTTGTCGTCTTGTTGTGCGCCTGTGTCGCTGTTCGGGGTCCGAGTGGCAGACGGAGACGACAAGTAGCAACAAAGGCAACAATTGAAAGGCGGGAGAGCTCCACCAGACAACACAGACGTGCGATTGACTTCTCCATTCATAAGCAGCCAGTGTCTGGCCATCGTCCACCTGCATATGACCCCACGTTGTACAATCATCTCCCGCCGCACGAGCAGCCGCTACCGCCGGATCCGAAAGAGGAATGGGTGGACGATCTGTCCCACACTCTTCCTCTGGGGAGCGGATCTATACAGGAGTGGATGGGGAGGCACTGCCAGCAAATGGAAGCAGGGACTAGTCGTCAGTCGTACTCGGCAATGCGGGAGGAAGGTATCGAAGGAAGGTATGGACGGTGGCGATACGGAGATTGTGGACTTGGATTTTGGCTTGTCAAGCGGGACAGCTGGAGTGGGTGCGAACACTTGTGCATCGAACCACGTGGGCGCCACGACCGTCAAGCAAACGTATGTGAGTCAGGTGGGAGTGGCGGGGTTAGGTGGAAGATCCTCCCCTGTGGGTGGCACGACAGATGGGTGTTGTCCAGCGCCCTCCATTTGTGGAGGCGTGGGACCAGCTGGCGATCCTCCGAGGGTAGTGTTACCCACCCACTCCACGACGCCTTCGCCTGCACTGTGGCAGAGGGCGGCCGCACGGGCGCCGAACGCCAGCACTTCTCCACCGGAAGAAAGTGGGAGGCAGGCGTGGGAGTCCTCTCGCCAACAGACGAACGGGGTGTCGCGGATGCGTGTGGGGAGCGATGCCGATGCGGACGACACCCGGAGGGCGAGTGGTGACGAATCTCCAGATTCCCATTGCGAGGAGGAAGCAGAAGATGCAGAAGACTTGGAGATTCGACCCGTTGGTATGCGTGGTGGACGGAGGGGTGGATGTGGACGTCAACAAATGGCGGCGTCACGTGGTGGTCGTGGATCGAAGGGTCCTGTGGGCGAGAAGGGCGGCAAACATCCAGCTTGGAGTGTTGAGGAGATGGTCAAGCTCGCTCGAGCGAAGCGGGATCAGCAAGGCTTAGCTCATTTCGAAGGAATGCCGCACAACTACGGTCGCATGTGCAACAGGGAATGGAAGTTGCACGACCTGCAGAAGCGTTTGGTGGAGGTGGTCGTGAAGAGGACGACCGACAACATCGGCAAGAAGTGGGATAACGTCTTCCACCAGTATAAGAAGGTGCAACGATACCAGAACGCGTCCGGGAGGAAGAACTTCTTCGTCTTGACGCCTGCGTTGAGAATAGAATAGGGCTTCAACTTCCGAATGAACGAGCGAGTGTACCTTGAGATCGACAACATGTCTCAAGGCAATAAGACCATCTACCCGGATAACCTCGCTGACACGAGCGCTCGGGGAGGAGTGCAGATGTCGAGGGATACTCAACGTCAGCCATCCGTTGCAGGAGAGTCCTTTGCCGAGGGAGATGTGGGTGATGGCAACGACGAAGATGGAGGGTCGGCAAGGGAGTCCGGGCTCAGTGCAAGCAACACGGGTGGCGCTGGTAAGAAAAAGAACATGCGCCAACAAACGTTTGATGCCATTGCCGAAGTAATGGAGAAGCACGGTGCATTAATGGCGGACACTGTAGAGGGGGCAAGCAAGCGGCAGTGTAGCATCCTGGAGCGGCAATGCGACATACTCGAGCGCGAGGTCGATGCCCAGAAGCGGCACTACGAGGCGTCCGACGAGGCGAACAGGATGATGTGCACTGCATTGTTGGAGATCGCTAAAGCAATAAGGGAGAGGTCGTGGTGCCGTGTGAAGTTACGCAACTATGTACATTCTTCCGCAGTCGGTCGTTATATGCATGCATGTCCTAATGCTACATCCCTCGCTTGTTCTCCATGGGTGGCGTAGTGATGGCGCTGACTCCGCACGAGCACTTGTGAAGGGCGCTGTTGAAGGCACATTGTGCGCGGTTTGACAGTTCGTGAAGGTAGACGGGACCGTCGTGTGTCATTGCTTGGAGTAGTTACTTTTCTTCGCTAAGTATGGGTGACCGTGTATATATATATATATATATATATATATATATATATATATATATATATATAGCTGGTAGTTCCCCGACGTTGGAATTTCCCCCGGCCTGGATGGGTCAAATTGACACCGTCATCGTCGGAAGCGCCGTGGCAGGGAAAGGTCACCGCCACCACTATAAAGGTCGGTGCATGTCTGCTGGTTTTCATGTCCTGCGCTTTGTGGGCGTCCATTCCTTGCCTCACCTCGGGGCTGTCTTCCACTGTGTCGGGAGTTGATCATCCTCGCCATCGCCAAACACCACCGGTGTCTTCACTTGCACGTCTCTCTTTTCTTTATCTGTCCGCGGCGTCGTCCGCGGTACGAGGCAGACTCACAACGCCTTCATTTGCGAGACGGGCGAGAGCGATCGGTAGTGCATGGCGCCACGTGGACAGTCCCAATTGAAAAGGCGAGAGGGCGGATCCAGCGAAGGCGCCGGCTGGCAAACGGGAAGGGGGCACGTCTCAAAGTCCAAAAAGTTGCATGCAGTTGACGGATCGGAGGGCGAGATGGGGGGTGAGGGGGGACAGGACGTGTCGCCAATGGATATCCCTTCCACGGCCACGCCAACGCTCGGGTTCGGGAGCGACAGTGTGAGCAGCGAGCGGATGATTGCACTTGCCAACATTGGTCTTCCAGAGAATCCAGGGACTCCACGTGGCGGCGGGAGTGGAACCGTGCGTTCTCAAGGGATTGTCATCAAGGACACGGCACCGCAAAGGCCTGTTTGTTCAACGTCCACGATCGTATCCATTGTCAAACACATGGATAAAGGACAAGTCGCTGGGTCTCCCTTGCACCACGTGGATCCGTCGAACACGTTGATGGTCGGGGGGTCGTCGAGGGTTATTGCTCCTTTTGCACAATCAGGAACCGCCAGTATCCATGCCACCGCCACTGTTGAAGGAAAAAGGCGAGAAGATCGGAGGGTCGAAGAGGAGGGAAGGAAAGAGGAGAGGAGGGATGACACTCCACGGGCGGACGACGAGGAAGACGAGTCTCTCAACTTGAGGAAGAAAAGAACGCGTCAGGAGGAAGAGTTGGAGGCGAAATCCAAGCTCTGGGTAGACGGGAGGCGTTCTGGGGAAGCGGACCTGGTCGCATGATTGTGGACGTCGTGCATGATTGCGCGAACTATTATTGTGCAATCGTGAACAGTGATGCAGGCGCCACCGCTCCGCATGGTGTCATCCTGCCACCCCCCGATGTTCCTCGCGTGCGAATAGAAGATCTCGCACAGCAAGAGCCAACTCTGCTACGGGCGAGATGAACGAAGAACATCGCTATGCACGTCATTCACGGGTGGATATTCAGGTCGTCTTCAAGGTCCGATGGTTTCGCCCGCGCCGAGTCGTATATTGCCGTTGATACCCCACCAATCTGGCGAAAGCAGTTTGGCAGAGTGTGGAGTGGTCGAGGGTAGTGTCGCCTAGTGTCGTCTACCATACGCTCGCTCTGAAGATGGAAATTCCATTGTGGTATGCGGGGGCATATATCGAGGATAGGCCTGAGAACGACGACATGGCAGCCCATTAGGAGTTCACGGTGATGCGTTTGGCGTCCTGCTTTCACGATGTGCTCCGAGCTGGGCAGTGGTCCGACGACGGGAAAATGTCCCACTCAAGACTCAGCAGAGTCGTGAACGCTTTCCGCCTGCTTCTCGCCCCGTGCATGTAGGTCATGCGCATATGGGGCAACGATGCACACTCCTACAAGGAGGCGTGGTACTACGTGTAGCTCATGGCGAAGCCCACGACTGTGGCGGCTGGTTCGCAGTCCTTCAACTAGCGGCGGCAAGTTCTCCAATCCATGAATGTCGTATTGACTCGCCTCGGGAAGCCGCCCTTGACGATGGGTGCATTTCCTAACTACATCCCGGAGTGGGCTTCATGTGGAGTGCGCTTCAACTACCACGCTGGTTTGACCGACCCCGACATCGCGGAGAGGATGGACTGGATGGGGACGAGAGTTTTTGATGGCCATGGCAAGGAGGACAGTCCCGACGACGAAGCAGGGAAGTGAATTTGGTGGATATGGTCGTCCTGCACATCGTGGCAGCATGCTTCGCCCGTGGAGTGGAATGGTCCGTGGTCTTCGGCGGCACGCCCATCGTGTTGGTTTGTATATGGCGGCTGCGAGGCCAGGAGGGAAGGGGTGTCGACCCAGGTTTGGAATGGGGATCAAGCTGGCAGGCGAAGGCAAGATTGGCGAGGTTGTGGGCTGGTAGGGGGGGAGGGGGATGTGTAGATGCGTGTCGGCGATCGAGGGCCGCTTCAAAGTTAGTGCGGCCGTTTTTCTTCCCCATAGTTGGAAAGTGTGCCACATCGCCCGCCGACGCTCATGTTCGTGGCAGCCGACCGCGGATGTGGTCGTTTTCGTTTTCATTTTCTTGCGGATTTGTGCAGTGCATGTACTGCTCAGTGAAGGCTATATGATTAATGGCACCTTTTCGGGGACAACACAACAAAAGGGGATGCGTTTCTTAAATTTCTGTCATGGATGCAAGGCATGTATCAAATGATACATTTTGCAGGGTTTTCCTTCCGCGTCTCTGGAAATTATGTTTTCGCATCGTATGATTGATTGACTGATAGATTGATTGATTGATTGATTGATTGATTGATTGATTGATTGATTGATTGATTGATTTATCGTTTGGTCGGTTAGCTGGCCGATCGATTGATCCATTGTTTGATTGATTGGTTGGTCGACTAATTGCTTCATCGATTGATAGAATAATTCATTGATTGATTTATTGGTGGTTGAATTGAATGCCACAGGAAATGCGCATGGATAGACAAGAAGGTGCTTCTTTTGTTGCTACATGAACCGAATGACACAAAAAATCCGCATCGATCGATTAACGCAACAAAAGAACTCATAGATGACACACAAAAGCGCATCCAAGGACGCGGATATTCAAAAAAGGCACAAGACAGACGACACCGCCATATGCGAAAACATTGTCATGGAGCGGCGCTCCGTCGCTCTTCGAAGGTTCGCGAATTGATTAAAAGTCACGCCAACTAAACGATAGTAAAAGAAAAAAAAGAAACGTCTCAACGAAGAAGACCATAAAGTAAATAAATCAAAACAACTGCAGTGACCCTGCAAAACTGTTTCCAGCATACTACACTTCCGCCGGAGCACAACAATAGTCACCACCTCCCGTCCATCACCACGTCCGCCCCCCGCCTCCCCCGCCCCACCCCCGCCCCTTGAGATCGAAGTCGTAGCTACCACCGTCGAGGCAGTATGCCCGTTCACACATGCTTCATTCGCTCCGCCAATGCTTCGTGCAACGCCAGCGCACGGGGGCGATTATAGTTTTCCACGATGGGGTGCGGTGGGTGATCCAACCCCAAGTCCACTCGTCGGCGCGCGCCATTAGCGTCCACCTCCCACAACAAGTTTTCGTCGAAGTCCATGCCAGCCCTCAATCTCCGAAAAGCTCTCACCACTGCTCCTCTGGCGACCTTCTGCTTGTTGTCGAACCTCTCTTCATCGGTGCATTGATCGGTCCCCCTGTAAGGCACGATGATCCACTCCAGAGGAGGATAGCCGTTATCGCCGAGAATGTACCCGTGTGTCTTCACTTCGAACGGCAGCACCACAACAGGTCCATCCCCCTCCTCCGCACGCGCCCACAGACTGGAAAGCTGAAGCACGCGGATGTCATGGCAGCTTCCTGGATAACCGACGAAAACGTCCGTAATGTGCAAGTCCAAGTCCACCACCACCTGCGCAACAACGAAGAAACGGTGCTTCCGATCGATGTAGCTCTCCGATGGTGCGTTCGCCGATTTGTCCACGTATATGTGTGTGCAGTCTATGCAGCCATAGCAGTTGGGGAAACCCTTGGCCTCGAAGGCGCGCAGAACGAGCACCCGCCGCAACCCGGAAGGCCAGACGATGTTGTCACGGTACACCCCCAGAAGTGCCCTGGCGACGTCCTCGACTGCGATCAAGCCTGATGCGCGTCCTATGCCGAATACTGATGTGCTGCTCTCGTACGTCTCCCCGCTCGCCCATCGATACAGCGCATATGCGATGATGTGATCCGGCATTAACGGTAACCTGTAGAATGTCACCCACCGCTGCAGAAGAGGGGACAACGCCTCCACGATCTCCCGGAACACCCTAGTGGACATCCTCAACTTCTCCTTGCAGTAGTCGTCTGCCGCGTCGTCCATCTTCCGGAGATCTTCCCATGTGCCTCCCGTCCTTCTCCTCATCCACCATCTCGGAGTCGCCTGCGGGATCACACCGGATGCCATGGCGCAGCAAGACTGGACAATGGATTCGGACATGGATACACAGTCAGGCGCTTCCATCACTTGTTGCAGGAGCTGACGCTGCCTGTGAATCGATAGTCTCATCTTGAGGCGCACTGTCATTCTCTCGATGCGATATCGCATGCTGCAACCACCGCATTTCTCTCCGAAATCGTCAAGGCGTTGCCACCGCACTGCAACTCTCTGACCATGATGACGCCGCGCAATGCGCTTTTCACCAACCTCCGCGTCGGCCGCCAGCACCGTCGTTCCACTCTCTCCGCGTGGACGGGGAAGGCAGCAGTTTCACACAACTTCGACGGAGGGCCGACGTGCGAGCTCTGCTATGGAGGCCCGCCGGATTGTTGTCGACACCCCCAACAGGAATGTGGGACTCCGTCAGAGCTGACGCACTCCGAGATCGTTACCATCCGTGCCGCGTCGGCACACGTTCCAATCCCCGCGCATTCAGCGATGGCCGCCGCAAATCTTTCACGCAAACGTTTCTCTCCGGTGTCCCCTCCAGCGGTCTACACCCCACCGTGTGTCGATGCGTATCAGCCAAGGGTTTGAAATTCAAAATTTCAAAAGATATTTTCATGCCTTTTTTTCTCTCCTCAGCCCGGAAGGGCTCCCTGCCGCCGCCAGCGGACCACGCCTGAGGACAGACGGACATCCCACCACGACGACGGACATCCACCCACACGGCCGCATATATGCGTATGAAATTCACCGCAGGAGACCTCCAAGGGTTTTCCTTGGGACCCATTCAATTAGGACGCGGTGTAACGACGCCGCCAAAACCCGTCGAATTTTCCAAGGACTTCGTCCTAATTCCTGAGGATTTTTCAAGGAGGGTCTAACGAGGCCCTAGTCCACATACATTGGTAGTGGGATGTGACGCGCTTAACCTCACGCCCTGTGTTGTCTTTCGTTCGGAGTGTTAGTTGTGCGGAAAGAGGCCCAGAAAAACAGCGAGATGGGGTATGCGAAGGATTTTTGGAAGTTGAGTGTGGGGACACAAACGGAACTGAAATCCCCCGTGATGGTCCGATGAAGCAAGTCAATTGTTTTCGCGCGTCGCGGAATGCGCGCGCGGACAAAGTGCGAAGAGAGAAAAATCCAAATTCAATCTAAAAAGTATTGTCGGGCTTCCCACTGTGCTACGGCCCGTCGTTTAGAGCGGAAGCGCTTTGGTACGCTCCGCGTGTCCTGTTTCCGTATCAAATCTCGTCGTCGTTTGATGGTTAGTTCGGAGTCTGACGTGGATGGTCTCAGTCGAGTGGCTCTTTCCTTATGCTCGTCCTAACCCCGTATTCGGTAGTGAAAGCCCTCCGCTTCGTAGCGTTCGAAGCGCTGACACTCTGTGCACAGGGTTCAAGGCCAATGGGGGTTCGAGGCCAATGCGGCGTCACTGCCGTCCACGGAATGACGATCAGCTCATTAAAGGGCAACAATATCGAGTAGGGCGGGAAGTGTGTATCGATAATGACAAATCCAGCTTCTACGAATCCTCAACAACGATCGGCCGGAGGGAAGTAATATTGCCGGCCGATTTGTGCGACGGCTTCTCGTACGTCCCACTCACATACACTTGTCCTTTCCTCGCTGTAGGGAAAAGGTCGCGTTGGGATGGGAGATATGGGAGGCTGGCGCCCAATCGAAGGGTACTTATCAGTCCACATGTCAATTAATCAGAAATATCCCGAGACGTCATTAAGAACAGAAGCGATTCGCGCGACCCCCAATCAATCCTTTTGACACGAGAGAGAGAGAGAGAGAGAGAGAGGGAGATAGATAGATAGATAGATAGATAGATAGATAGATAGATAGATAGATAGATAGATAGATAGATAGATAGAGAGAGAGAGAGAGAGAGA
>BFEA01001106.1:64353-96283 GCA_003427395.1 Chara braunii
CCTCATTGCATCCTGAAACGGAGGAACTCTGACAGCTGTGTTTGGCTGTCTGGAATCAAACTCGTTTCCTTCTTTGGGCAATGAATGCATTTGGCCATTCACGTCGTCCCTGTCCATTTTACAAATGGTGACCTCCTGTCCCCTCACCACGGGGAGTATCCTTTTTTCACGGAGACGTTCACTCCCGACTGTTCCAGACATGTTTCATTTCTCGGAGTTACGTTATAAAAAATAAGGAGGAAAGCTGTTTCTAGCATCTTTTTCAGTTTTTTTTATTTCTTGTTTCAAATATTTTAATGTCAAAATGGCGTCACACCGTTCAGTTTTCTGAACTCAACAACCGTAGGTGGGACCAGACCCCTGGGGAGAGGGTCCATCTATTGGTGGGGAGCATCACCTGCTGGGAAACGGGCCCAGCGTCCCTTATAGATGTTTTCTCAAAAAAAAAAAAAAAAAAAAAAAAAGAAGAACCTTATGCGACCAGATGAACAGGTTGCAAATGACTAAACACACGACTTCACACATGCCCAATGCACACAGTCATCTTAGCCGATGAATGGCAAAACAACAGAGATGAACTATCTGGGCCCCATCAGTTCCTTGATGATATCTCAAGGCAGTCGCCCTTTGGAAAAAAAACAACAGAAAAAAAGGTTTCTGACAAGATCATGAGATAGCAATACTCTAAGAACCAACCATACGTCGGTCATCAGCAGACACACGCATTCACATGTTGACACTTTGACTCACAAAGAAACGAACAACTGCAGCGCTGACACTTTTTTTTTTTTTTTTTTTTTTTCAAAACAAAAGGAGCTCCAATCTATTGGTGGGGAGCATCACCTGCTGGAAATTGGGTCCACCGTCCCAAGAACAATGATTATTCTGTTTATTTAGGAACATAGGTCATGAAATCAATGAGCACAGGTCCTGCCTCTTCAGTTCTATAAGTCAACTTACTAGCATTCCACCACTTAACTCGAGCTGTGTCAGATCCCAAATCCGTCAGCAAATGATCACCAGTTTGAATTCCAGTTTTCATTCTAGTAGCACTTTTATTCCTCCTCTCTCCCAAACCACTTAAACCACCAGTACCTCGCTCAGCTATTGAATCCGAGCCTCCCAGCACGCTGCGCGCCAAGTCCTGCCGAACCGCCGTCGCAATTTTCTTTTTCGTTTTGTCTGCCGCCCCCAGCCAATGCGGTCCGGCAGGCCGAAGCCCAAATGGCGCGGCGCGTATACGGGAACGCCGCGGCCGATAGCTGGGCCAGGTACTGGTGGTTTAAGGTACCGATGCAAGTTCCGAAGGAGGGAAAAATTCTGGAAAATCAGCAGCATCTTTTAATGTATCATCAGCTCCCAAATTCCACCAGCTATTGAACACCAGTGTGTAATCACGTTTAAGCCACCAGTACTTCGCTCAGCTATTGATGCCGAGCCTGGAAACGACCTGCGCACCATTTTTTCCGAGCCTGTAGTGGGGGGAAATCGGTTTGGAACATTTGTGGGCTGGCACTGGTACCGTCCCTTATTCTGGACCTGCTGCCAGCAGGAGGAACGAAACAGGCTGTAGCTCACTAGTTTTCACTTGTGCAGGCGTGAGACTGCCTGATGTTGCATTGGTGACACTGTCCAGGGAGTCAATCAGATACTGCCGAGATTCTTTTTCTTTTTTCTATTGCAACAACGGAAATGGAAAAAAATGGCATTCTAGGCCACGGCCTTCAGTTTCAGGAGTACATGGCAAGAATTCAGGGAGGATACATTCTCGAGAGAGTTCTTGCTCGAGCCATATGAGATAGAGCTGAGGTCTTTGTTTGTTTTTTTTTTTTTTTTGCAGGAAGGAAAATAGAACGGCAGAAAAGTTGGCTGCACGTCCTCCTTCCTATTCATGAGTATCTGCCCACAACTGAGGGAGAGTACATTGTCGGGGTATTGCTGCCCTTTGGGGTGCGCGAGATACAGCCCAGATTCTTCTTTTTTTTTCCTTTCTTTTGCAGCAAAAAAAAAAAAGAAACAGTGAAAAGATGGTGTGCAACGCGAGGGCCTTCAGATTCATGACAGGAACTTGAATGCTCCCACAATTGAGGGAGGATACATTCATTTTGGGAAAGTGCCTAAGACATTCATTTTGTGTCAGGCACTTGGATGCTCCCAGTTTCTCACGGTGAGTCTCTCTTCGGTGGAAAAAAAGAAAAGGAAAGCAATGAAAGCGGCATTGGCTTTAAGCTGAAACTGCATCCAGATACATATGTCGAAGTGCTATCATGAAAATGCTCTGCCAACTGTACTTTTCCTTTATTCTTTTTTTCTGTCCTTTTCCATTTCACGTCCTTGCAAGTTTCTTTTCTCTTTTTTCTTTTATGGCATTGCACACAGCGACGTGCATGTTTCCACATGCACGGAAATGCAAGACGACATACTGGAGTCCATTGGGCAGTTTTCCCTGAGCCCGCCACCTTCCTCCCCCATAGCGCTTCTAACCCTCCCCCGAGCCCCTAAGAATGCGGCGCGTTAACGTGGAAGGCCTGCGGCCGATGTATGGCCCAAGTACTGGTGGTTTAAGTGGCATTTCAGAAACATTTTCCCAAGACCCTTCCACTTTCCCAATGTTCCTACCATCTGACTCCCCAAGCCAGTCCTTTTGAAATTGTGAGAGAATTTTTTTGATGTCCAGTTTTTGAAGAGAAGTTTTGAGCTTATTGTTCGTGTTAATCCAGCGAGCTCGGATTTCTGTTTCCACAAATTGCTTGACTATGTCCGTGAGTTCTGTCCCTTCAAGTCTTACGTCTTCCATAACACGCACACATCTTCTGTGCCATAAGGACCAAAGTACAGCTTTCCTGCCTAGGTGAAAAAGATTATTTTGAAAAGTAGATAATGATAGGGTGGAGGGATCCCAATGGCCGATTAATATCGCCCGCCAATCCCATGGCCAATCTAGTTCAGTCAAGCGTCTCCAAACACAGTCCCATCTCCTCCACAACAGAATCGATCCTGGGCACTGTGCAAATATGCGCATATGGTTTTCCTATATTTTCTTGAGGGGAATGATGAGAGGCAGAGCTGGCACAAAGGAAATCCAAGCCCCCTTTGTTCTAAAGTTGTGTGGTCTATCAGGCAGTCATTGGTGGGCAAGCAACGATGCACAATCTGCCATTGTAGAGATGAAACTTGGCTGGTCTTTCTTAAATTTTTTGGAACTAGCGCAAGGGTCTGAGTTGCTCCATATTAATATTCAGATGTTTGGCCCATCGGTCCTGTGTAATTGCTATTACATCAACCTTAGGTCTCAGTAAACCGTATGTAGCTTTGACTGTGAGTGACTGTAATGTACTAGGTTTACCATATTGGCTTGTCTTCCAGCACCATTCCCCTTGATCAATAGGTACCTGATATAGAGAATGATAGAGAACATGATGAGCACACACACGCGATCCACCGTGTCAACCGCCAACCCAATAAAACACCCTACCCGTCCTCGGTTCGTCGCGTTGCGTACTCGTCGCCAGATGGCGAGAGTCAAATGAATGTTACTTTATTAAGAGTAATCGTTACTGTTGGCAATGCCCCATTTACTTGGTCGGTCTTCTTGCTATCGGTAGTGCCTGAATCCTAAGTCCGTTGGTATGGTCCAATTCCCGTACCTATTCTTTCCCCATCAATCCATGTACCCTGTAGTACCCTATCTTAGTCCCCGCACCCGGTAGTACCCGGTCTGCCACGGTTCAGTCCCGCCCTGGATGGTACCCAGTCCCAGTCGGAACTGTTATCTCAACTGCACTTTTCTCTCAACTGATTCCCCTACAGTACAGACCTGGTCTATACATCCTTGTCTCCCATAACGTAGATTATCCTCTCAATCAACTAATCCCCGATAGCATTCATTCATCATAGAATCGTCACCCATTCATCTAATGAGACTATCACACTTCCCTGCTTGGTGAGTCTTTTTTTTCCCCCCCCCCTTAAAACGTCCCCATCGGTTTTAGTGATGCTGGTAAGAGCAGACACCACTAGCACCTGGGGGCGTGGGGAGCATCACCTGCTGGAAAACGGGTCCAGCGTCCCATATACAAGCTGCATGAAATATGTCAAGAAAGGGATGAGGGGGGTTCCTGCCAGCGTTGATTACCCCGGGGTCCGGGGGATTAACTGAGCAGGGGGTTAGAGAGTGGGGGGGGAGAATCTCTTCACCCGAAAACAGGCGCCAGATACTATCTATTACACACTAGTTCTCCCCTCCTTCCTATATTGATGACCCTGGGAACCTGAGTATTGAACTGCGCACTTTTTTCCGTCACTACACACTAGATCCTCCTTTCCCTGAGCCTTGATGAGTCAGTGACCATGCCACAGACAACCACACCTGAATCCTGGCTTAACTATCCCTACTTTCATCCATCCCTGCCATACCATCCTAAGTCTACTAGGCTGTTTGGGGGGGGAGGGAAAAAGTCAGGGAACTCTTGGGCAGGTCTCATTGGGATAGTTGTGTCAATCTTTGTCCAGTCATTGAATAATAGCCAGTAGTCCCTTTCTAAAACCTCCCCTGTTTTCTGTCCTCCTTTCCATTCCACTTTCCCTATCCTTCCACCTTTGTCCCCTCCCAGCCAGCTCGAGCTGAAGTTCTGGATTTTTTGTTGGATGTCTCTCCTTGAGAGTATTGTCTGCGTCTGTAACTGAGTTTTGACTGTTTCCCATTTCGCAGTAATTTCTGTCTGGATCTGTTGTTTGATACTGTCCATGAATTTCGGACCTTCCATCCTTACTCGTTCCATTTTGTAGGTACAGCGCCTTCGCCAAAGAGCCCAAAGCACTGCCCTGCGTCCTAATTTGAACATGATATTAGTGAAATCATCCGACCCATTATTGGTCCATATTTCACAGAGCAGGGCTTTCCAGTCCCACGACCATGGGGTTTGCGTTTCTATTTGGTCCCAGATTCTGTCCCACCATCTCCAAAGCCAAATTGCTCCTGGGCATTGGAGAAATATGTGCTCGATAGTCTCGGGTCTTTTCCGGGTCGGGAACGGGTCTGTGCACAGTTTGCACCAGGGCATGGCTTTCCCCATTTGCTCCAGACGAGTTCTTTCTATGAGCCAGTTGTTTGTTGGGAGGCAACGGTGCTCTATTTGCCATTGCAGCGAGGCGAACTTTGCAGGTTTCTCTTTTGTCATTCTAAACCATTTCATTTGCTTCAGGTCCTCCCTATTCACATTCAATTGCCTCAACCAACGATCCTCTACCGTATCTCACAAGTTGATTCTTGGTCTGAGAAGCCTATAGGTCGCCTTGACCGTGAGACCGTACAAGGTTTTCGTTGTTTTTCTACCTTTCCTTATAGGTGTTGACCATATCCATTATGTCGGGTCTAAGGCCAATTGGTAAATCAAGACATGCGTGAGGTAGTCTACCAATTGTTATTTTTCCTGAAGCACCCGGATTCTGAATAGATCTTCTTTGTTGTATATCATTTTTTCTTTCAGTTCTGCCTTTTGAATCTCATTGTTCCCTTTCCTTTGGTAGAGATTCAGCTCCACGATTCCGTTGGTGTCATGTTGTACGATGTTTCCTACCACACCTGGACGATTCCTGATTGCCACCCAGTCCGATTCTTGCAGGTCGGGGCCTTTCCTAAGAATCCTCCACCAGTCGAGGGGCATCTTTTCGATTAGAGTCTCTAAAGGCTCCTCTACTTTGTGGCATTAACGCAGTTTTTCTCTTAGCTGCTCTGATTTAACCCACTCTCTATGATCTATGTCCCATATGTCGTTGATCCTAGTTACCCCCCGCTTAACCCAACTCCGCCAAGGGGCGTCTCCGCAGTGGAGGGTCTGTCCCTTCGAGTCCACCACCCATCTATTCCCGAAAAGGGGTTGCCGGACTACCTCTTCCCATCTTCTTGGTGAGGTTATCCGCATCCTAACACACAATTTCACCCTCTCCCTCATACATGTTATCTTTCCAACAGAAGTTGTCCCATCAGCTTCCATACTGACGTTTCCCGAGCTCAGCGCGCAGAAAAATCAGCAACGCTACAATGCCGATCCTGGGAGTCGAGTCTCGATATATGTGGTGCAGCATTCCGGTCACGATGACACTCTTTGCCTTCTTCCCCGCTCACAATTTGAAATCCTGCATTGTCTGGAAAGCCAATCTTCTCCCGCTCCATACTTCCTGCTCGTTTTTGGAAATCTGCAGTGTGCCAATGAAGCGAAATGATTCCCTCATGGTCAACATGCATCCCAAGAACACCTATTCAGGTCACCCTTCGTCGGTTCTTTGTAGTGTTAAATTATCATCGTAACACGTCTCGAACCAGTGAAGTATTCTTTCCATTGGCCCCTGATTTTTCGTCCTCCGGACCACGAACAACGACATGTCGTCAACCAGCCTAATCCCTCTCACTAATCTACAATCACTCCCTTATCATGCCAATAACTCACAATCAGCCTTAATACACAACAGATTTGCAAGCGAGGGGCTGATACTTTTCCCCATGCATTGGGGATTCCAACTTTCTGATTCAACACTTTCCCCGCTGCCTGCATGAAGCAATGCCGAAGGTCAAACTCTTTGAAACACTTCAACTGCGTGGGGGAAAAGGTCTTGCCATTACTACCACTCGCGCCTTTCCCGAATCATACCTTTTCCCCCCTCGTCCTCATCTACACCGATCAGATTCTCCGTCCTTTGTTTCCATGCCATTCCAGCAGCCATTTCATTGAGGACAGAATCACTCAATGTGGAAGCTTGTTGAACATGTCCTTTATTTCAAAGAACCTGGTCTCGGTGGAGGCTTGGGATGGAACAGCATTCAGTCTCCTGTTAACTTTCCCAACTCTCTCCTTCAACTGCGATACAGACTTCAGGTTGAGGTGGTTGGTTGCCGGCAGGGCATCAATGAGCCCGTTGAGCGCACGTGCTACAAACTTGCACGTCGAGATGGAGGGATCGTCATAGGTAGGGCATATAGAACAAAATTGTACTTTGGCAACTCATACGCCCTTCCCAGTTTACCTTCCTTATCCCACTTCCCCATCTTCATCAATCCTTGTTGTTCATAATGCCTACGAGTCACGATTAGTAACTCACCGTCCGTTATATCCACGATCGTGTACCCTTCTACATCGCTGCAGTGTACAGCACCGGGCAGTGGGCACACGATAAGGGTATCTCCTGGATTGCGGTCCAGGGGTACCCTCACCAACTCCTTCACTTCCTCTCAACCTCCTCCAGTTTCATCTCGACCCATTCCATCTCAGATTTCATCCAAGTCCGCATCTTCGATGGTCAGCCGGACTTGCAGTTTCAAAAATGGTTCGAAATTTTCACAGGCTTTGACTTTTTGAGCAACTCGCTACACAGTAATGTACGACGGCTGCTCTCTCTCTTCAGCGACACATTCTTGACATTCAACGCAATGGAGGGAACCTAAGTCAATTCATTCATTCGGCAACATATGCGGGCTTCAGAATCCCTTCTTGGAATGTGCAGGTCCGTGCAACAGCACGCGGACTCATCAACCGCCGCAATACGACGATGATTGTGCAATAAGTCCCCCACGTTTGGATTCTTAGTCCAAACAACTAGGAGACATCAACATAGTATGAAGCGAGCAATTACTACAGAGAGATCGGTTCCAACCAATTTCTGTTGAATTTTCCTAGTTACAACTCCCTTCCTAATTCTATCATCAAACTGGATGCGAACTCAATGTCTCTTACGTATCCCGACGTCAAACCTCTCCCGAATGATCCGAGATAGCATCAACCGAATATTGGTTCGACTAAGCTTCTCTGAAAAAAATATTTGCCACCCTGTACCATTGCGCCAACTTGTCCAGGGTACATGTGTACAAGCGTTTCCGCTTCCACTTCGATCGAAGCATCCTAATCATCTCTGTTTTTGACCCAACATGCACGTCGAGGCTTCCACCACTTTCGTAATAGTAAAGAAGCCGCCACGTTCGATCTCATGTTTCTGCTCAGCTAAAGTCGAGGTTCCTATCGTCAGTGTCGTACCCCCGCTCACCGTTTATGGGGTCTATGAACGAAATTCGTTCACCGATCACGAAAATCATGACCGATTGGAGTTCACGGAGTTCATGTTGAGCGGGAACGTTTTTTTTTTTTTTTCCCTTTTGGCTGGGGGGGGTGGTTTTTTGCTTTATTGGTGTGTGTGTGGTGTCCATGGGTATTGGGGTAACTAGGTCTCTGTCATGAAAGCACTTTGTAAATGCATTTCCCATGCCCTTTTTACTATGAATCCCCCTCGGCGGCGACCATCCGCGGACAAGTCCGCGGCCGCGGCCTACGCCGCGACCCTGCGGACGTATCCGCGGTCCGCGACCATGAAAAAAAAAAAACAAAAAAAAAAAAATCAAAAAATTCTGAAAAACAAGTATGTTATGCAGAAAAATAAACTGAACAAATTTTGCCTTGTGGTCATATCCAAAACCGTTACTGAATTTAAAATAAAAAACCACATACGTTTGATGTTTTTTTTTTGGAAAAAAACAAACAAACAACTTTTGCCTCAGGAAAATTAGTTTTTGAATTTTTAAAATTCGAAGACGAAGTCAAAAAATAAAATACGCAATTTAGATCTCGAAAAGATCTACAACCCCATATTTTTTGTTTTTTTTTTTGATAAATTTTTAAGGTCACAAAAATTTTCTGAAAGTCGCGGCCGCACCCAACCGCGGCCGGAGCCACGGCGGCCGTGTTCACGTCCGCCCTCCGAGCTTGACCCCGCGGACGCGTCCGCGGGTGTTTCATAGCCTTTTTGGAGTCTAGTACGATCCCAAGTTTCAAATGCAGTCGAAACTCTTGACATGCAGAAAAGTCGCAAGGCGGTGTACAACTTCACCTTTAGGAAAACAAAAGGTCAAGTTGCAAGTGTTTTCATCTTGATGTTGCGATGACAAGAGTTCATGTTATGAACGCATGTTATGTTTCTTGTCCATGCAAAGATTTGATGATATTTTCACCGGGGAATATACAAATGACAAGCCAACGTCCATATTAAATCATTTGTTGGCGATCATCACCTTTTTTGGGTACATACATTAGTACTTGGTGGCGTTAGATCTTTGGAGATTGGCTGACTTGTTTCCGTTTTTACCTGAGTTTTGATGACAATCATATTCTTCTTCTTTTGTAAGACATGGCGAACAATGGAGGCAACAATAAGTGTCTTAATTGTGGTGGCGATGGGCATTTCGCCCGAGAGTGTCCTTTAGCACGGGGGAGCCAGAGTGTAGGAGGCGGTGGAGTTGGAGGAGGAGGAGGAGGGGGAGGCACTCCTTCGTTCATTCCGTGGTTTTGGATGCCAGGACGACCGCAGGAGGATATGGGAGAACGTGAGTTCATTCGACAGATAATTGCAGAGAAGAGAGAAGAGCAGGTCT
The DNA here is from genome assembly GCA_003427395.1 of Chara braunii. Classification (NCBI taxonomy): domain Eukaryota; kingdom Viridiplantae; phylum Streptophyta; class Charophyceae; order Charales; family Characeae; genus Chara; species Chara braunii. The sequence continues at coordinate 73,769 of BFEA01001106.1, forward strand.
GGAGAAGGGTGTTTGAAGAAAATAGGAAGATGGATGAGTTGATCAAATCGGAGATTGAGAGAAACTCCGAATCCTTAGAGGCTAGAGTGATGTCGAAGATCGGGCGTCAATATCACTTTGCTCGTGACAAAGCTCGTAAAGAGGAGATAAGATGTCCTTTTTTTTTTACTTTCATTCAAAATTCGAGCGATGGGGAGGTCGTGGCGGCGTGGCCTATTCCTGTGACGGACTGGAGGAGATTGAAGACGAGATTGCGAAGTTGTATGAAATTCGTAAACGCAAGCGTAAAGGGAAATCATTGTCCGATTCGGGAAGACGCAACTTCAGGCAACCGGATCATGGTCGGAGGGGGTGTTGGCTCATGTAAGTTATGTTAAGGCACAAAGAAAGCTTCTCATTGCTAAGAACAACGACCAACTCAAGATCATCTATGCAAACGAAAGGGTTCAGTACACCACCAAAGCACCCACTATTGAGAGGATCATTGAAGTACGCATCAAGTGTGCCTATAAAGGCTTTGTTTTTACCCCCGTATCTTCACCTCTTGCGCCTCCGGATGAAGAATGTACTCCTGCTAGGTGACTTTCCAATTTCGGTCGTTTCTGCCTTTGATCTAACTTGCTTGAATGTATGAGGCTAGGATGACTTTCTTGGGATTTCGGGGGCTCGTAGCGTTTACATTTGCTCTTGGATACCTGTGTCACATTATGTTTTGTTGCCTTAGCTTTAGTGGACGTCGGGGCGAGATTACCTGGATGCGTAAATTCCATTATTTTCTGTTAGATGTTAATTGGGATACGTGGTAGTCCAGACTAGTCGTGTATTTGCGATTTTCGCCGTGGTGCAAAGCTCAATATGTGGGGTGCTCTATTCGCAACATGTATTTGCTATCTTTGCCACGATGCATGCTTTGCTCTTAAGGAGTTGAAACATGCAGTGAAGCAGGGTGGGTTTTTTTGCTTTCGATCTGTGATCTTTACTCCGAGGGGGGTGTGCAATTTCTAAAGGACATCTGAGCATTTTGCTACTTCAGCCTTGGCGACGACGATTGCTTAAGTTAAAAACGGTGAAATTACTGCTGCATTGGTACAGAGTTATCCGAAATTTCTCCGGGAAGACAAGTAGGACTACTTTGAGGGGAGTTCTAGCTAGGGCTATTAAGAAGAAGAACAAGGTGGGTGTGGATGTCCGTAGGCCAATCACTGTTCGTCTGTTCTTTGATCACAAATTAAGCACCACATGCTCGATCTTCGTATTTTGAAAACCTTCAATCTTCCGTTGAGAGTTAAGGAGTTGTTGTGAAAGAAAGTGTGTTTCGTTTGGCGCAAAAACAAACCTATATATCGTTATCTTTGGAATTTCCACCAGTTTTTTTGGCTGAGTGTTGGATCGAAGTGTTGTTGTCATCTCGAGTCAACATGGGGATGTCTTGGATCCCATGTATGTACACGTATTGGGCTGAAACCTGGGATTCCGAACACCTTGAGGAACTCCTATGATATTCCTCGTATTCTACTTTTATAAATTTAGGTAAGCAATTGGTATCGGTCGTTAGCTATCTCAGGTCTGATTTTGTGGTTTCTAAACAGGATTTTGTTGGACTTCCCTTGACTCTGTTGGCATCCTTCACATCCAAGATCGTTCCTCTCGGTACGACAAATTGAAGATGTTTGTCTGTGTGCCTATAGATCGAAATGTGGTTGATAACTTAATTGTGTGTCCAGTTATTTACCACCATTACCTCTTTATGACTTTTACCTGGAGTTTGTCCTTTCAACCTATGAGGATTGATGATGGTCTTCTGATGAGGGACATGAGAAAGATCTTTGAGGAGAGGGGGTTTAATGCTCTGGGTAAGTGGGACCCAGGGGGTACGTTTGGGAATGCATACGTGCTCCCGAAACACAAAGATCTTACTAGATGGCATCCCATTATACCTACGTGTGCTGAACCCACCAGGGTGGCAAGTGCATGTGTCGCCCGTGCTCTGAACGCTTTGCTTTTTGCGCTGCCTTACCGGACATCCTTCAATCTCAAGGCTGTTATGGACTTTGTCCCGTGCATTCGAGATATGATCATCAATTGCGTAACTTGCCTGACCTCTGTGATATCCTCACTGCCTCGTTCGATATCAAAGATATGTTTGTGTCGGTACCGCATGAAGACGTCATTGTGGCGTTCGATTGGCTCCTTATTTTCGCGTCAGGGGTCAAGGTGGCAAAGAGAGGGCGTAAGGCATGGCTGTCTTATGGTGGTTCACGAGATGAATGTATTATGGTTACTCTTTCATCAATGCGTGATATGGTATGTTTTGACTTGGTTTTTACCTTCATCTTTTTGGGAGGCCAGCTACTCAGGCAGGTAATAGGGGTGCCAATGAGCAAATCTTCTAGTTGTCCACTTGCATGCTATGTATCACCTGTGGCCACGGCCGCTGGGTCCAATGGCCGCGACGACCACGTTTACGGCCACGCCCATGGATGGCGGCCCCAATTCCGCGGCCATGATTTTCACGGATTTTTCCAAGGCAAAATAAAATATAAAAAACAAAAGACAAAAATAGCCTTGTAGGGTTTCTTGAACTCTACAACCCCCTTTTTTTCTTTTTTTTTTCCAAATCGCATATTTTTTTAAGTAAGCAAAAATAAAATCGGAAACTGTAAAAAAACAAGAAAATATATATATGTATATATATATATATATATATATATACTAGGCTACCAGAGTGGCCCGGGGTCACTTGCCCGGCCGGGCCAAAAAAAATTAAAATAATAAAAATAAAATAAATATTTTTAAATTTGATTTTTTATTCTAAATTTGGTGAAGAATTTCGATGTGACCTTGAGGCAAATGTTGATCACTTTATTTTTCTGCATAACATAGTTTTGTTTGGGATTTTTTGGATTTTTTTTTTTTTTTTTTTTTTTGCTGGGGCTTTCCCTGGTCCTTGCACGGGCTGGCCACCGGGGACCCGGGCCGCCCGGCTGGTAGCCTAGTATATATATATATATATATATATATTAGTTGTGTGTGTGTGTGTGTGCGTGTGTATGTGTGTGTGAGAGAGAGAGAGAGATAGAGAGAGAGAGAAAGAGAGAGAGAGAGAGAAAGAGAGCAAGTCTGTCCTCATGGTACTTCCATCGATAGGGTGAGCAGAATCGAATGAATTTTTTTTTTTTGGAAACGGGCCCAGTGCCCAAGGCTGGTATTACCAATAAGAAGATTGTGGGTTGAGGCCGGGATCCTCACAATTTGCCCAGAGTAACCGAACCAAACTTGCTGAGAATCGGGCTCAACGTTCCTCATGTGGTGATGATGATGATCCTGGATGATGCTAATGATAATGATGATTAGTATCTATGAAGATTATAGAAGCATGTGCTATATCAACAATTCTGGCCTCCTAATCCTATACCAACTCCTAGTCTTCCCTGTACCAGGACATTGTAACTCAGAGACAAAACCAACCTAACCTACATCCCCCATAGTTGATCTCTTCTTGCCACATAGCAGCCCCCCCCGGTTCGCTACTGGATTGCCTTCCTCCCTTGGCAAACCCCAGATCTCTCTACAAGGCCTCACACTCCTGCCATTTGTAGGTTACAAGGCAGCGCCCCAGCTCCGGCCAGCATCATTCTGGCATCGGTCAACCAGGGGCACAGAAACAGAGCAACTCTGCAGATATCAGTCCAGGTTCGACCATCTCTGAATTCCTATCTCTCATATGTAGAAGAAGGCTAGATGCTGCCAAGAAAACCAGAACACCAAAAAGCTAAATATAACCAAATGATGATGATGATGATGATGATGATGATGATGCTGATTTTGATGATGATGCTTATGATAATTATTATGTGAAAAATATAAAAAAATATAGAGACTATGTTATATCAGCACTTCTAGCCTCCTAATCCTAGAACCCCTCCTAGCCCTCTTTGTACCAAGACCTTACATCTAAGAGATAATGCCCTCCTCACCAATGTCAACCATAGCTGACCTGTTCTCGCCACCTATAGTATCCTTGGCCCCATAGGGTTGTCAAGGCAGCCCCCCCGGTTCGCCACTGGATTGCTTTCCTCCCTCAGCAGATCCCCAAATCTCTCTACAAGGCCTCAAACTCCCGCCAATGCATGTTACAGCCTTACAGGGCACGACCCCAGCTCCGACCAACGTCGTTCTGGCATCGGCTAACCAGGGGCACAAAACAAGGCAACTCTGCAGATATCGGTCCAGATTCCATCATCTATGAAATCCTTTATCGTGAATAAGGGAGAATGTAAGATGCCGTCCAAAATTGCAGAACACCAATAGGCATGATATAACATGAATGATGATGATATTATCCTACGATTAGTCTTCCCCCTCCCCTCCTTTCCACCCTGTCCCAATGCTGCCTCTGCCGAAACGGATTACCCAGACTACAGGCAACCCATCACAACCCCAACTTGCGACAGTCCCACCTTCCCCCGCCTTGTCCCAGAAAGGTATACTGTTCCCTCCCAAAGTATGCCTTTGCCCACCATTTACCCTAATTTCCCCCCGTTGGTGTGAGTAACCCCCCACCAACCCCAGACTAATGCAACCCACTAACTCTGCTCACACCCCCTACAGGGCTTCACCTCTCACCTTGTGTCACCCCTGCAGAGTGGAGCTCTCCCTTGGTCCCTCACCTTCCATCCATCAGAAATGAACGTAGATACTTCAGAGAGGAGAGTATAAATATCAGGAATCCAACTGACATTTCGAAGAAATGCACTGAAAAAATTCAAATGAATTTCAAAGACGAGGTTTCTGAATTGGAATTGATCAGAATCAGCATTCCGGGAGTAAAAGCAACGAAAATTAGGCCTGGAAAGTGAAACGATTCAGAGATTGGAAATTTTAGCGAAAAAGGATTCGTATCTAGAATTCCAGGTGTAAGAAATAATATGAAGAAATTAATGGGAGTCTATAGGGAAAATTTAGGAATTAAATCCTCCTGAATTTTTGCCAGGGAAGTTAAGGCATATAAAAATACCTTATATGTTAATTATATGTTAATTAGACAAGAAATTTCAGAATTTAAGGATAAGAAAGATCAAGAATCAAATGAGACTTTAGTTTGAATATTAGTTAGAGAAAGTAGTTCGGGTCGTAATGGGATCGTAGCTTGTATATTAGTTTGAGAAAAGTAGTTAGGATCTTAATGGATCGTAGTGAAATGATGTTATTAAAGGTCTGATTGGATGATTAAAATGCGATATCCTATACTCCTTTACCTCCCTCCTATCGCGTCGCCACGTGGAGGGCGATCGGATCTGGGAGCGCCACGTCACACTCTACCAATGCGTCAGCGCATTCGTAGTGTCAGGTAGCACGAGCGCTCCTGCATCGATCCAGTGTTGATGGCCGCATGAGATCGCAGGCAGCAGAACACGCTTGTGGAGCGACCAGGGCGCAGCGCTCCCGGTAGCGTTGCGCCTCGCCTTGTTGCTGAAGTTAATCGGGGCTTATAATGGGTCACTTGAGGAACCTCGAACCATGATTTTTATTTCTGCAACCAGACATGGACTTGCAGTTGTAAAAACGATAGACCAACGGTACAATCTCAGCAGTTGCAGGAAACTGTCTTCTTCCAAAATATGCCTCTGATAAGTTCGGATCCCGACGCACTTAGAGGATCCATCTACATCATACCGTTCATTACATCCGCCGAAATTGCGCCTTCATGTCACATCGCCTATATTGCGGATGTTCGCATTGCCCTCACCCTGACTCGCTTCTCCGCTAGCCTCATCGAGGGTTTATGAGGGTTTCTTAGGAGTCCAAGAGCCATGTTCTTCTTACTTCAGTAATGTGTAGGTTGGAGTCTGGAAGTGAAAGTTTGTACAAATCCAACTGCCAAGCACTGCAGTCGCAGGATCTTAGGAATCAGAGGGTTGCTGAGCCGGGGTTCATGGGAGTTGCTGAAGGGTCCTATACCCTTGTGATTTTTAACCTACCACGAGTATCAGATGACCTCTTAGGAGTACAATGGTCGCGATCACGGGATCCCAGTCGCTGACAAGTTCGAATCCTGACGAACTTTGAAGATCACACTTTGTTTTGGGCATTCGCGGAATCCTCCATTAATTAAGCGCAGTTGACGCACAACCGTTGTTGGGACTGCAAAAGTAAGCATTGCCAACACACGTGCGTGTGTTGTCGATTTACAGAATGGGGGTTTGTGGGGGATGCATAGGGTCCTGGAGCCCTGGTCGTTTTTTTACTGCTAATACGGACAAGATTTAAGGTTCCCGTGTTGTTTTGGTCTTTCGTTTCAACCGCCTGCAAATCCACGTTAATTTTTGTCGTTGTTTGTACTTCAAAAGCTTGTAGTGCCAGCACACAAGCTCGCCTTGTCGCTTGAGTTAATCAGGGTTTATAGGGGCTCACTTGAGGGACCTCGAACCATCATGATTTTTTTTTCATTTTCGCAACCCGACTTGGACTTGCTGGTGATGATAACCTTGACCATCATGATGGTCTTTTTCTTACGCCGCAACCCGTAGACCTATAACGGTTTGCGACGGTGTTGTGGTCATTTGTGTCCTTCGCCTGCGAAAACGCACTGGTTTCGAAGCCACGTGGACTGCAGAGGCTTGCAACGCCAACCCACCACCTCGCATTGGTGGTGGAGTTAATCGGGGTTTATAAGGGTCGTTTGAGGGTCATTCATTCATGTTCATTTTTATCCACACCACTCACAACCTTGCATTTGTGATGACGCTTGTCTGACAGTCAATTCATTGCAACCGAGGAATGCCTGTTCATCGTGGATTCTGTTTCCAAGAAGTTCAGATCCCAGCGCACTTCTATGATCCAGGAACGTCGGACCGTTCCTTGCACCTGCCTAAACCACGCCTTCATGTTACAATCGCAGATGACGCCCAGCCGATGGGCGTTTATCATACGCTGTTGCATTGGGGGTACGCGCGGTCCCACGTCTCTATCGGACCCGTACGTGGATCGAGGCACTGTGGGGGAGGGGGGGAGGGGGGGGGTTGGGCTAGGACGCGTCCTCCTTGCCACGAGTCACACAACACCAAAAGCATGGAATCGACATAGTACTCACAAAACCGAAACATGCCTGGTCCCTTGGGTGTCCGACCCATAACCAAATGCCACGTTAATCTTAAGGGCGTTGCGTGCTAGACATCGTATAAATACCGCGCGGACTGAGGCTTCCTCAATGCATCCTCATAACGACTAGCCATGCACGAGTTCACAAGCAGTCACAGTGATGACGTACTATGTACTGGCAGTACTGCCCATACTCACGTGGCCCTCGATGCTATCGACGGTCCCGTTCGACACTCAAGTGTCGGCTGACACGCACCTTGAGGGACTAACCTCTCGATGCTAAACAACCGCCAACTCGAAGGCGGTTGCGGGACCTAGTACCCGCTTCAACAACCTGCGGCGATGAGTGGTTGGCGGGCCAAGGCCCTTTGTAGCAGTTGGGTTCCATCATTGGAGGTGTGTAAACAGGTCAAAGGGTTTGACTTTGACAGTTGCTATGGAGTTTAACATCCAACTAAAAAAGTATAAAAAACAAATGGTGAAAGGGGATCTCCCTTTTTTATGGATGTAATTTTTGTCGCGAGAGTCGAGGTATGGAATATTTGGATGCCCTTCGGCGCGGACAATCAATGCAGTCGAAGGATTCTAATCTCTGGAAAGTTCGGATGTCGGCGCAATTTGCATGTCGCGGTTTGCCAGATCGTTCGTGCCACCCGCCTGCAAATTCACACCTTCCTTTTGCGGCAAATTGGCGGCAGGAGATCGTATTGCAAGCACACGGGCTCGCCATGCTGAAATGTCGCATCGGGGATCTGGGCGGGGCAGGCGGAGGTGGGGCGGAGGAGGTGGGGGCGGGGGGGGTTCAAAGACGCATATTCTTAGTATTCGTTCTTACACTTTGCTCCGTTGTTTTGCAGGGTGTGGAGACGAATTCGAATTGCCCGTTCACTCTGCACTGGAGAGTTCGATTGACTTTCTTAATGAGAACCTCGTCCTCGACACCGACGGCTACGTGACATCGGAAAGGATGGTTCAATTAACGACCGCATGAACCAGGCTCTGGACACCAAACAGGTTTGGCCCATCGACTTACCATTTTCACCTAGAACACCTGGAGTTCGCCCCAACGGGATCTTCCGACTGTTCGCCGTTCCAACAGTCCAATGTTGTGTTCCCCAGAAAGCGAAGTCTCGCTTTTCGTGAGAGCTTTGGGGGTTGCATCCATTTGTCTAGGGGCTTAGTGACACCGTTCGCAGGCGAAGAACCGTTTGCCTCCCAAAACGAGTTCCACGTTTCTGGCAAGGTGCACCCCGCAACTTCAGCGGACGACTGTTGTGTGCCGATGGCTGCTTCTTTCAGAAACTCTGATGTCGAGAGTGAAAAGTTGGTGGCCACTGATTACTCGTCTGGACGACAATCCTCTTCCAGTGCGTCGTTACAGCAAGCTAGCTACAGTGGTACAAAGTTGGTTGTCACCGACTATTCTTCGAAGGAACTATCCACGACACTGGTGAGTCCAACGCAAGTGCAATCTCATGATGCGATTCCTGTTCAAGCGTCTGGCAAGAGCGATAAAGGAAAATGGCAATACCATAAATTTTGTCTGCAACTTTGTCAGGGGAGAGAAGATCGTATAGCATGGCTAATAGGAATGCTAGGAAGATAAAGTAGCACAAAAGAAAAAAATACATATTGTCCGAAAAGAAACTACTCATGGTACGTGGCATCGCATATTGCAAGGCTCGTTGTTGTTACAACGTGTCGTCGGAGGAAGTCTGAAAGGTTAGACAAGGATTGTACAGTAAGAGTCCTGAAGAACGAGCGGAGTGGTGGATGAAAAGGGTTAAAAATTTCACACTGAATGAAGGTGGATAAAAACGTGTTCGTCCTGTAGAGTTAGAACGTTACATGCGCGTCAAGGCATGCTACAAAGTTTTCAGTGTCTCTCGAATATGTTTTATAACTACAAAAAACGATTGGACAATGACTTTGTGCGTTACGAGCACGGGCTGACGGGTAGGCAACAACAAAAAAATAAGACATTCGACATGCTTGCAAGCATGAAAACATTCATAGTCTTTCATGCAAATAGCATGCCGAATGAGGTGGCTCACCAAGGTGGGGTTTATAGACTGAAACTTAGACTGCCATCTACTTTTACGAAGCGTTCAATTAATGAGTCCATCAAATCAGACTTTGTGGTTGTTGACCTCGGAGTCGTGTCTGAGTCCAACTTTTATAAATTGTGCAAGAAACACTTTTATCACGTTTCACTAGTACACTCGAACACATTCGCAAAGTATGGCGTCTGCCATGAACTAAAAGAACGTATACAATATGTTGCTCTTCCTCGAGATCGAGAACAAGCTCGGGAGGAGATGAAAGTTCACCAAAGGCGGTAAGTTGAACACATACTGGACTATAGTCGAGCGAAGACTGATTCGATGGTCCGTCTGAACGAGCGTTTGTGTCTCATCATTGATCGCATGGATTAGAAGAAGACGACTATCCCCCATATTGGCTAAACGAACTACTCGAAAACACTTAGGCACGAGATAATGATGATGACGAATTTGACAGGTGTCATTGCACATAGTAAGGACCCTAGTATTTATGTCTACACATGGTTTCCGTATTTCAAACACAATTCGAACACAATCGATGCTTGTCTTATGAGAAACCTAGTCGAAAATCAAGCGAGCGGGACGCCACTGCCACCGTTTTTACGCATTCAAGCAGATAATTATTGGCAGGAAAAGCAAAACAAGTACATATATCCGCTAGTTGCACTCTTGGTTAAGTTCAAAGTTTTTCAAGAGGTAGAAATAGGTTTCATGCTGGTAGGACATACCTATACAAACGTTGACGCTACTTTCAACATCTTCTCGAAGAAGTTGAAAGACAATGATGCTTATACTATGGACGACTTCTACGAGTTCATAGAGCAATCCCAAAAAAATTCTCCCAAATGTATTTTCCTTGATACACTGGCAAATTGGATAAGTATAGTAGATACATGCATTGCGGCGGGCATTACTAGTATTTCAAAACCGCACTTGCTTAATTTTTTTGTGGTTGGAGATAATTCGGACATGCTGTACAAGGAGTTTTGTGATGACGAAAACTAGTTGTCTGAGGAAGGTTCGATTTAGGTCCTTCATGGTCATTGGACTCACCTCCTGTGCAACCCCTTCCTCGAAATGACTATTATAATGACAAAAATGGTGTTATTCGATTTTGCGAGTTGCTGGAGAGCAGACGATCAACATGGTGCACTTACAATGCTCATGAGGTGACTAGGAGAGAAAAAACGGACATGCTGTACAAGGAGTTTTGTGATGACGAAAACTAGTTGTCTGAGGAAGGTTCGATTTATTGGTTCAATCAAAACCCCGATGAAAGTTGCGCAGGTCCTTCATGGTCATTTGACTCACCTCCTGTGCAACCCCTTCCTCGAAATGACTATTATAATGACAAAAATGGTGTTATTCGATTCTGCGAGTTGCTGGAGAGCAGACGATCAACATGGTGCACTTACAATGCTCATGAGGTGAGTAGGAGAGAAAAAACTTTCTGTTACTGGGAGGTGGTTATCAAACATGGCGACGAGATCATCACCAACGGTTTGTCCTTAAAACCTCTAATTTTTTTTTGGCCAAGATCACGACTGCTCGAAAACGATCGACAACCTTCTCATGGTAGTGCCAACATCAACGATAAGGAACCCTTATTTGTTAGAGGAAGAAAAGACCGTCTGAAGACCAGTTTCGACCCCCTCGTGCATGTTGACGTGGACACTTTTTTTATCCTTCGCCCTTCCGATGATGATCTGTCCAGCAACGTGCCTATCTAGGTGGGCAAAGCTCTTTCTCGAGTGGTTGGTGAAAAAAATTTGCAAAATTGTAATTAAGTGCGAGTGGAATACTGGGTGCCGACTGGGAGAGCAAAGTCGCTCCAAGAACCGTATGATAACGCATGAGAGAAAAGATGGAAAATGGATGACCTGACACAATGACAGCATGCCGACTCGATCGTTTTTGGTTGGGAGAGACCGGTCGGAGGTACAAAACCGTTCACGAGTGGACTTGTGATTCCTTCCAATGTTCGACTGAATGTTGAAGCTGCACTTCGAGATCTGAGTCTATCTACTGAAGGGAGTGTCAATGTAAGGGACAAAAACGACGAGTGAACGTCATAGGTGTTGTCAGTTCGTCCAATAGGTGAGCGAGTATGATATTTGAAAATGAATGTTCGGAAGGGAATTTGGAAGGGAGCATATTTTTTTTAAACTTAGTGAATTGCAACGATTTTGTGGTACGACAAGGTGACGGATTTTGTCCACGGTCTAAGGTCGATTTTTTAAAGATGGTTGATTAAGTAATTTTGAAAGTTAACTTAATCGTGAAAACAATTTTTTTACTTTTTCAACAATTCATTTTCATTTGTGTTTACATGTCACGCTTTATGTAGGGAGTGCGACAGTAATAATGGTCGATTGGCATGATTATTCGTATCTCATTCGCCCTTGCGAATTTCATCAAAATTTTTAAAATAAAACGATATGAGACCATAGTGCAAACATCAAAAAAGGAAACAGTCCAAAAATAACGGGAAAAAAAAAAAAAAAAAACACACTAAGAAACCCTAACACAAAAACACTGTCCGAGTCAAAATGAAGCATCCAACGAATTCAAAAAAATGCCAACTTTTTCATTATTAATCCAAAAATGTCAAAACTGCATACATGACGTACCGTAAAGAATATATATATCACACAAAAAGAATAAAAGAAAAAAAAAGCAAGAAATCAGCACAATATGACAGTTTCAGTGCAATTCGATGCAAAATTCGTCGAAAATAACACCCCTGGTTAACCACGTGTGTTGCGTGGTGCAGGCGACAATACCGAAATTATCGGGTCATTGACAACATAGTTTGAAAACGACCCATGGATAAGTGTCGTCCCCTTTTTGACAAACCTCTCGATGCCTGGTCCGAGACAAAATGGGATAGAGCAATTCTGACAAGGAAATGTCCATGGTATAAGGAGTACAAGTTTGTTTCTGCGATAGAGTGGGGGAGCCTAATCAAAGTATCTACGTTGCATAAAGTACACGTACGGGGAGTTTCCGTACGAAACATACAGGTAAGTTTTGTACGGGATCTGTAGGGGAACCTGTACGTCTTGTGCGTCCCGGTACGAAAAAGCAAAAAAAAAACAAAAATGTTCGTAAAAAAAATCCGAAAAAAAAAAGTCATGCAACAACACAAAACAAGCAACATTTGGCCAAGCATCATTTTCATATTTTTATTAGAGGTTGAGAAAAAAAAAAAAAAACAATATCAGATTAAAAAAAAAAAAAAAAAACTTATGGGACCCCAAGCATACGAGTAGCGTACGAGTACAAGAATACGAATCTGTACTCGTACGAGGGTGCGTACAAATGACAACGCAGCAAAGTACCTCATTATGCCATCGATGTAAGACAACTTTCGTCCCTTTGCGCTGCACTTAAACAGCAAGAGAATAAACGGTCTTACCTTCGCCTAGAGAATGTCACGAGGCCACCTCGTGTGTGGTCTGCGGACTTGAAACAAGATTTTTTTAACTGTGCGTCATACAATCTGTTTTTGGAACTATATCCGTTGCGTGGTGCCGGAACACGGCCACATGATGTGTCATACTGTTGCGTACGGTTGCTGGATTGTTCCGACCTCTGCAGAGTGTTGTGTGTGGCATGTTCGAACCGAAAACGAACTTTGGTAGACGTTATAGTGCTTGTTTCTTGCAACGAGCTTAAAATCAATGGTCACAATATGAGCAATTTGCGCCTTCTTTACGAGAACAAACAATCCGATTTGGAGATTGTCGGTCAAATTCATGAGGTTGACAAGTGGCGTGAGGTACAACAAGTGACATGTTGCATGCGTGACGCCATCGATAAGTCCTTGACAAGTGTTGGTAGGTTTGTAAGGATGAAATACATTTCGGTGTTCTCGAACGTGATGACGAAGGGACAACCACAAACTCTTGTTTTTTTGTCATCAATTAATGCCTTATACGAGTTTGGTTCTCATGGGACACGGGGACGCTTATAGCTGCGTTTGTAAATAATGGCGTTTTTTTAAGTTTATATTATGGCGGCTCATAGCATTTTATTTAGATGCAGTTCAATTTTGAGTTGGCTCATAGCATTTAATTTAGACGTAGTTCGATCTTGTGTTTACAATTTCTCGCAAGTGTGCATAAAATTTTTGATTTTAAAATAAAGTTCATGTGATACTTTCATATTATTTTCACAATCCGAACGTCGTTATGTGGTTCCCTTAATTTATTAAACATTTTTTTTTTGTGCTAGTCACAATGTCATGTAGAATACGTCCGACCCAATGCTCAGTGATATACAAAATTAATCGAACTGTGATGAAATGCAGAGGTCATTGACAACCTTCTTGTTCAATGTCTCATTGCGTTCACCGTTCTCTTGAATTTCAATGTATGACAATGAAATGCCAGTTACGTCTTATAAGTTACATAAATTATCGAAGTGCGACGGAATCCATACTTCAACCATCTCGTTTGTCGTGTGATTGCCTTGACTCTTCGATTGAGTTCCAATTTATGTAAGTCACAATGTCATGTAAAATACGTCCGGCTTAATGCTCACACAAAATTGATGAAGGTGTGATGAAATGGTCGAGAGTTCAACATAATTGTTGTTCAGTGTCTCATTGCATTGACTTTTCTTTCGAGTTTCAATTTCTGACAACTCCAGGTCAATTACGGCCTCTAAATTACAAAATTTATGGAAGTGCAATGAAATTCACACTCAAACCATCATGTTCAGTAGGTGATTGCCTTGAAACTTCACTTCAGTTTCGATTTATGGCCTGTCAATTGCATTCTTCGGGTTCACTACTCATATCCTAAGTTTCATTCAAGTCCAAAATATGATGATTTTAACGTGAAATTAATAGCTTGTGAGTACCAATTTAAAAGAGAACATGTTGAGGCCCAGCGCCATAGGTAAATCGAATTGGCGGCGGGCGGCCTCCAAAAAGGGCCTGCGGCCGATCACTGGATGCACTGGTGGTTTAATAGCCCTTGTGCGAGCCCTCTATCCCACTGGTGCTGAGAGAACGACCAGAATTGAGGGTTTGGCTGACGGGCTGCTCCATCTATTGGTGGGGAGCGACACCTGCTGGAAACCCGGTCCAGCGCCCCTTACATGCATCATGCAAAGCAGAGTTTTCGTGGGTTTTCGCCTTGACGTATCTGTCTATGGAGCTCCGTCACCATGTGTGTAGGTTTTATGACATCTATACGCCTATGCACCGGCACTCGTTAATCAGCTGATTCACAGATCTGTATACCTTTCATAGTCTGCAGCTAATCCCTTCTGCATGTCAGCGAGTGGACGAGGTAGAAGGGTGATACTGGGGTGCATTATCACTCTGGTTCGTTGTCAGTGCACATTGTGTCCTCCTCAAGATTGAAGCTTTTTTTTTTTCTTTTTTTTTTCTGTAGCATGATGTCCATTTTTGTTCCGCATGAAGCATGCTACGTAATTCCCTTTCTTTTCTTTTTTTCTTCTTTGTTTTTTTTGGGTCTGTAGACTCTGTAGCCAATATTGAGCCCTCCGGGAAGGACTACAATTGGTCCACGATGTCCTTTGAGACGTCCTTGGACCGATACATAGAACTTCTATGCTTTTTTTTTTTTTTTTTGCTCAGTAATTCCTACAGGCCAAGATACAGTTTCGAATTCTAGTTGCAGTTCGGGCAATGTATACAACCCAGCTTTCTGGCCAGGTATGGTGTCCTAGGTGCAATTGCAAACTGTATGTTGCCCCATACTGCAATTATAACTCGTTTTTGTGACTCTATGGATCCGAAGTTACCCCTTTTTTTTTGTTTTTCCTTTTTTTTTTTTGGGGGGGGGGGGGGTGGTCTGTAGCCCTCCAGGTATGGCTAGAACTGATCCACGGGTCTGTGCTTATCAGCAGTTGATGACAGCATTGTACCCAGCGCATGATGGGCGACCGTGGATCAAATGTAGCCTCTCTTTTTTTTCCCTTTTTTTTTAAACAATTGTAGACTTTGCTAGAGAGCAAAAGGATTCCCTACAGTCCATGCAAAGTATACAGATCTCCCAGGTAATGGGAAAACTACGCGGGAGTCACAAAAATGAGTTATAATTGCACTACTGCCCAAGATACAGTTCCGAGTTGCAGTTCGGGCAATGTATACAACCCAGCTTTCTGGACAGGTATGGTACCCGAGGTGCAATTGCAAACTGTATGTTGGCCCATAGTAGTGGAATTATAACTCGTTTTTGTGACTCTACTGTAGTTACCAACAAAGAGAAGAAGAAAAAAAAAAGCTTCCATTGTCTGTTTACATTTCATGGACTGTAGCTAATTAGTTTGCCCTCTTAGACTAGCAAAAGGCTGCAATTGATCCACGGCCACACCCTTAATGAGGGCATAAAAATCTCTTCAACTGCTGGTAAGCAGAGTCATAGCAGACCTCTTTTTTTTTTTTTTTTTTTTTTTTTATAGCAGACCTCAATTCGAATTCGGATGAACCTTTGATCATGTAAATACTGTTGTACTTGGCTTGGGCAGTGATGGCATTATAAATAAAGAATGATAAAAATCCATGTTATATATAAAAGCAATTGAGAATGGAAATAACTCAAATAGAATAGCTGTCCTGACCACGTGGGCCGCTGTGCCACGGCACCTGAAAAGGGCCCAAAGGTCCCCCTTTTACCGAAAAGAAAACATTTTTTTGTTTTTAATATTAAAAAAGCCCTTTTGCGAGGCCTCAATTCCAGTGGTGGTAAGAAAACCACCGGAATCGGCTGTCGGGTTGCTACATCGATTAGTGGGGAGAAAGAAAAATTAAGAAAGAAAAAAGTGAAGAGGACGTGTTGACATACGGAGCTGAGGAGGAATCCAGGGAAGAGGTCCCACTAGGAAAGAGAATTGGATTAAGCTCCTGAATCTGGACGTGTTTTAGGCAGATATCCAGAAAAGCTGTTCGATCTCAATTTTCAGCACCTTTCCACAAACACGTCCAGATTCAGGCAGTCAATAGACTGGTCTTTCCTAGTGCCACTGGGACCTTGCCCCAGCTGATCCTTGATGAATGAAAATACAATTATAGTGTTTTTTTTTTTTCCTTTTTCTCTTTTTTTTTTGTTGTTCATAATTACCTGGGGCTGGTCAGTTGGAAGATGATAGGGCAAGGCCATTGCCCCTTGTAGCTCAGTGGTTAGAGCACCGGTTGGAAATGTGCACTGTGGTATGAAGTTGCAGGTTCAAAACTCAATTGCAGCCTTGTGCATGGACACCGGCAGGGCGTTAGATTGATGCACGGCTGGACACACACCCCCTAGGGATGACGCAGGTTAGCTATTACAGACACTGCTTGCCTACCAGAGGGAGCCAAGGTTGTTGTATGGAGGAGTATCCTGATGTTCTTGGTCTATGGGTGGTCACGTGACTGTTGGGTGGTTTGTACACCCTGGTTTACTCGAGCCCAGCAGAGCACAGCTTCAGAGTACTTCACAGTATATGTCAACAGGTTAGGTCATTTGCACAATTCACATGAGGTCCTGTGTTTGATACCAGATTATGACTTAGGGCTGGTCATCCTCGTAGTACGTAGTCAAGGATTGAGGCTGGCATAGCAGTTCTTTAGTACGGGATGTCAGGGGTGTATACTGCACTTTACCGCGGGGCGGGAACGGGCTCCAGGACATATGAGGGAACGGAGGATTGTCTAGCTCTCATAGTTTATCATACACCACAGGGTTCTCCAGGGTCAATAGATATAGCCCATGATCCACAACTTAGGGTTGGTTGTCCTTCTACCCTGGAGAACCCTGTGGTGTATGCTAAACTATGAGAGCTAGACAATGTGAAGTATGGACTGAAGAGGTGATGGAAGAGTTCACCAGTAACATGTTCAAATTGGGACGCAGGGCGGTACTTTGGACCCTCTAGAGACGGCGATGTACCTACGAAATGGAACGGGTAAGACTAGATGGCCCGGAGTTCGTTGATAGTATCCAACAACAGATCCAAACAGAAATTGCTGTGAAATGGGAATCTGTCAAAGTCCAGACACAGACATTAATCTCAAGACATGACATCCAACGCAAAATTCAAAGTTTCTCCTCGAGCTGGCTGGGGGGGGACAAAGGGGGAAGGATAGGGAAAGTGGAATGGAGAGGTGGACAGGAAACAGGGGAGGGATTAGTCAGGGACTATCGGCTTCTTTTCAACGACTGGACAAAGATAGACGCTGCTATCCCAATGAAATCCGCCCAAGAATTCCCTGATCTCTCCCCCCCCCCCTCAAATAGCATAGTAGACTTAGAATGGTATGGGAGAGAGGGATGAAAAGAAGGGAGAGAGGTCGGGTCTGAGGCTAGTAGTAAACTGTCAATTTTCTACCCTTCAGTCGGGGCTGGGTTTCTGTCCTCAAGAGGATGTGCAGTGGCGGGAGGAAGGGACCAGAAGGTGAATGATAATATATGGCGCCGTTCTCAAGGTGAAGAGGCCCCTCCCCTGACCCGGAGTCCTGCTCAGTCAATCCCCTGGACTTCCTGGGCAATCAATGCTGACAGGAAATCGCTGTATGTGTGACTGGATGTAAATGGGACCCTGGACCCGTTTTCCAGCAGGTGTTGCTCCCCACCAATAGATGGAGCCGTCCCCTGGGTGGTAGTGGTGTCTGCTCCTACCAGCACCACTAACGTTGTTGGAGGTGTTTTCAAAAAAAAAAAAAAAAAAAAAAAAAAAAAAAAGGAACAGAGGATCCCCAGCTCTCTCTATCAACGATTCTCCAGGGTCCATACACATAGTCCATGATACAGTCCATGATTCAAGACTTGGGGTTGGCTATCCTCCTAGTACGTAGCTTAGGGCTTGAGGCTGGCATAGCAGTTCCTTAGTACGGGATGTCGGGGGTGTAGGAGACACTGCACCTTACCGTGGGGCCGGAACGGACTCCAGGGATATACCATGGAACAGAGGATCCCCAGCCCTCTACCGTCACTATCTTTTTTTTCTTTTTTTCTTTTTTTCTTTTTTTTTTCTTTTTGAGAACTCTCTGCTTCATCTATTGGTGGGGAGCGGCACCTGCTGGAAACCGGGTCCAGCGTCCCATTGATACATCACATAACACGTCACTTGAGACCGTTGTTTCCTGGGGCTGTGGTTACTTGTCTTGTCTGTCCTGGGCTCCATTGTCCCATGGAGCTGCTAGTGACACCCGTCCCGTCCTGGAGCACCCGTTATCTATTAACCCAGCCCCGTTCAGCAGCCCCCCTGGTGAATGTTCCTTTGCCTGACTTTTATGCACTGACTTTTTAAACCTTTTAAACCCTTCCCCTTCGGTACTCATCTACTTAAACTCTTTAAGCCCTTTAAGCCCTTTAAACCCTTTACCCAGTCCTCTCCCTTGCTTAACACTTTCTCGATCCTTGAGTCCTACAGATTAGAAGATGTACAAGGGGGACTGACCCGAGACAACAAATTCTTGCATTACAATGCAGTTAGCTAAAGACCAGGTGATTGAGAGCTACTACTATACGACATTCACAATTGATTGCCTAGAAAGAGGTTGACAACTACTACTATACAGCAGGCACAGTTAGGTTGACGACTACTACTACACAGCAGGCACAGTTGGTTGCCTGTTCAAAAGTTAAGTGGAGTTGCAGAGCAGTGCCATAGTGCGGGCTTGGCAATATGATACAGGTGATAGAGTCAGACTTCACTGGCCCCCTGGGAGCTGCCGAGAGGTGTAGAGATCTTCGAAATGAAAATGCATGATCTGGGCTTTTTCTCCATTTATCTCAACCTGTGGTCCTCTACTCCGTCAGTGTATCTGAGTCTTGGGGCCTGATGTTCCCTGAGGCTCTTGTATGATTTGGGCATGTTCCATGTGGGCAGGCACGTCTCCCTTCCTCCTGCCCAAGTCATTGACTCTGGACTGTGTTTGTATGCACTGCATTCTGAAGCAGCCTTCTGTGGTTTGCCGAAGCCACCCGTCCGAAGTCCTCCGTGGAGAACAGCGCCGGTGGGTCTATCAACGATTCTCCAGGGTCAATACACAGTCCATGAGTCACGACTTAGGGTTGGGTATTAGGGCTTGAGGCTGGCATAGCAGTTCCTAAGTACGGGATTTGTCAGATACTGCACCTTACCGCAGGGCCGGAACGGGCTCCAGGGATATACGATGGGACAGAGGACTCCTAGCTCTCTACTATCAACACAATAGAACACTGCAATACACACATGACTCAGGGTTCGCTATCCTCCAAGTACGTAGCATAGGGTTGAGGCTGGCATAGCAGTTCCTTAGTACGGGATGTCGGGGGCATCAGGAGATACTGCACCTTACTGCGGGGCCGGAACGGGCTCCAGGGATATAGGAGGCAACGGAGGATCCCCAGCTCTCTGCCATCAAAACACAATAGTAGTAGTACAACATAACACTGTGCACCCTCATGAAGACCTGTAGTAGCATGTTCATACCTAGCTCCCGATTTCTGTGTGCAATCGGGCTTGCACGGCGTCGGCTTCAACCAGGGCTGAGCAGGGGGGTAGGTCTCTCTGCCTAGCCCGGATGCCTTCAACCGCTGTCTGGTCAGGTCACCCTGCCAATATGACAATCGGTGATGGTCCCGGGTGGTTAACACTAGGGTAGGACAGGGGGGGTGGGGGTGCGGCAGGGCAAAAATGATAAAAGGAAGGGTGGGTGGGGGTCTTCAGAGGGATTCAGCTGGACAACCGAGTGGCTGAGTACTGTGGATAACTGTCATTGGTCTAGTATCCCACCTCTACAACAACCTGGGGCAAGGTCCCACTAGCAACGGGATAGGATTGAAACGAGTTTGTGGGGCAGTTGAGTGACCCAAATCCTGCCGTGCAGTACTTCGTGATCCAACCGTCATTATTTAAAATGCAGAGAAAACTAGGGTGCGGTCAGGGCTGGAGTTTGAAAATACGTTTCAAACTTTCGTTTTGGAGTCCAGTCCGCTCTGAAGTTTAGGGCCTCGCCACACCACAGTCGAAAGGCCAAAAAACTCGACGGCTGTCAGAACAAATTTGACAGCCTCCATTCGACAGTTTGCCCCCCCTTCGCTACACAGCACTGTAGAGTGCACGCACTTGTGAAAGGAGGATGGAAAAAGACGAACACGCCTGAGGGTACGACAAGCATCAGTCCATCCCGACCTTACCCCCACTCGCCAAATTTTGAAGCGAAGTCGCCGAGGAGTGTCGAAAGCATAGGAGTAGCAGGCTGGGGATTCAACAACTTTCGACAGGAGGTGTCGAGAAATATTCTCTGACAACTTGCAAATTTTCTTCTCGTCTCCAAATTCGACAGCCTGCGTGGCGAAGAGGAACTGTCGAAAAGTGGTGCGGCGAGGCCCTTACACTGTAGGCCAAACTCGTCCGTAGTGTGGCTGTCGCAGGGCAGAGTTTGTAACTCCAGTCTAGTCATCCACGTCGGAGGGCCAGGCCAGGCCGTTGTCCCCCCAAAAAAAGAAGAAACAAGAAGTAAGAAAGGAAAGATTGTGGCACTGTATCGTTCCATGTTCTAGGGGAAGATTCACTCTCTGTTTCTTTTTTTTTTTTTTTTTTTTTTTTTGGAAAAGATGGAACGAGGCCGGGGACCTCACAATTCAACCTGGAGTTATCCTGGCAGCCTCAGCCAGTTCAGCTTACGAGCCAAGCTCGAACTCCAACTGTTAAAAAACCAATTCCTTATGAGCTATCAGCTGGAAACCGGGTCCAGCGTCCCATTCTAAACAACACTTTCCAAAATAAACCTTGAAGCACAATGCAAAAAAGGAAATGTAATCCTCAAACATGGTATGCTTACGAAAAGAGATTCTATTAACCGATAGCCAACAAAGCATAACCCTTTCCAAACCACGGCCTAAAACGGGCCCCTTCATTAACTCTTTTCAGGGCGGCTTGAGCCAGTGGCCGATAGCCAACTTCCTGTCTTGCGCTACTGATGCCAGTCGATTTCCCTTCGCCCAAGTCTTCATGAACCAAAACAACCCCCTTTTCCGGCTACCATAGCTCGTCTGCCAATCAGCCATCAGCATTTGTCGAATATTTAAAAAGACTTACTGTTGTTGTTCCTGTAGGGAAACCTTCGTATTAGTAAAGATCAAGGAGTTTCTTGCCCTCCATATCTCCTGAAAAAGAATCCCTCTACAAACCAACGCAATATAGCCCCATCCTTCTCTCAATGAAGAATGCTGTGTATGAGGAACCCCGTAGAGTATCCACTCGTCTGTCCATGGCCAACACCTACCCGTTATCAGATCCCAGTGCTTCATCCACCACATCCAAAGCTCATCAGACAGAGGGCCAAAGAGCCACTCTCTGTTTCCACAGTTGATCTCGAAATGTGCAAAACCAGAGTGAATCTTTTCTGGAACATGGAGACATACAGCGACATGATTTTTGTCTTTTGTGCCATGGGGATACAGGCGGCCAACGGGATACACGGGCTGACAACACGCAGAGGCCCTAGGGGATACTCGTGCTGACAACAACCCAGTTTGGTTTCATTTTTTTTTCCTCTTTTGTCGCCCAATGGGATACATGGGCTGACAACACGCAGAGGCCCTAGGGGATACTCATGCTGACAACAACCCAGTTTCGTTTCATTTTTTTTCTCTTTTGTCTGTCCTCCTCAGATTTCCCGACCTATGCGTGCCATCCTTGGGGCCTCGTGGCGGTGCATCTTCCCATGTTATAGGGAAGATTCACTCTCGTTTTGCACATTTCGAGAGTACTTGAGCCCCCCTTGCTCGGCTACTCTCGGAATGTGGAAACGAGAGCGAATCTTCCCCTACAACATGGAAAGATGCACCACGGTGACCATGATTTTTTTTTCTTTTTCTTTTTTTAAAGGCTATATTATTCTCTCATCTATCTCATTTTTCTTGCTAGTACTCATCTATCTCATCCTCTCACTAGTGTATGTGCAGTACAGGGGAACACCAACCAACCCGGATCTCTCCCCAGCCCACGGGGTAGGTTGGCACCACAGCAGTGGTGCGAGAGCAAGGCTGTACCAGTCCCTCATCACCGTGACAAGGGGTGGGCAGGCATTGCCGATGGGGGAAATCGGCGGTGCTAGCGCCGAGCAATGGCCAGTCACTGCACCTCCCCCTACCCCCCCCAAAACCCCACATGACGGTGTCTAATGGCCAATATTGTAGCTGCATAGCCACCAACAACATCAACCAAGGTCCTGCCAATGCTGGCTTGGGGGGCCAACGGGTTATCTCTAGCTGGTAGAACACCAAGCTTGCTCAGGCACGTACGTGAGGCCAATGGCCGCCATGATTTTTGTCTTTTGTGCATGTCAAGAATTGTGGAGCAAGGCCCTCTGTTTTGTTTTGTTTTGTTTTGTTTTGTTTTTTTT
>BFEA01001106.1:96358-107455 GCA_003427395.1 Chara braunii
AAAAAAAAAAAAAAAGGAGAGAGCATCTCGTCGCGTGGCTAAGCCAAGGCCGTGATGCCTTGGCCATGGCCGAGATTTGAAAAAAAAAAAAAAAGGCCACATACAGGACTGGACTGGAGTTGCAAACTCGGCCTTGCGACTTTTCTGCATGTCAAGAGTTTCGACTGGATTTGAAACTTGGGACCGTACTGCACTCCAAAACGGCAGTTCGAAATGCATTTACAAACTGCTTTCGTGACTGCGCCCTAGTTACCCCTAAAATATATTACCCAAAAAAGTAAGGAAATCTTTGTTCCCCTCCTCCTCTCCTTAACACTGGGCATGCCCGTGCAAAGAAAGCTTCCCGCCAGAATCTTTTCCTCTTTTTTTTTTTTTTGCAAACTTCAAGAGCAGGAAGTCCACTTGACGAGGTGATAAGAGCATCCTCATCAAGTGACCCCTGCGGCGAAGGCTCCATCTATTGGTGGGGAGCAGCAACTGCTGGAAATCGGGTCCAGCGTCCCTGTTAAATGATTTGATGAAATGGAAATCGTGTAGATAGGCCACGTGGCCATCCCAATATAAACCAATCATGACTGTATATATCCTTTATGCAGAGGCATTGATTACTCCCCCATACCAGGGGAGGATTAACCTGCTGCTCTTATAACCCTAATGCATCACAAATTACGTGAGGGGACCACGCCACGTGTCAATTCATTATTAGTGTAGGGGGCAGGAAGCCCATGGTCTCTTGCCCACCTTAACCACCAGCCTTCGTAACCACAAACCTATCTAGCCTATCAAAGTACCCGGTAATTAGGGATGAAGGGCCGACAATCCCCTTAAACCATTACTTAATAGCTAACCCACCCCTATCCGAAGGATGACAAAAGACCAGAAACAACATAGAATTCGTGAAAACCTAACAAAATAAATTGTTAGGTTTGCACGAAAATTTTTAAAGATTCTGATAATACTTTTTTCAGGCCTCCTACATGAACAAAATTTTATGTGAAGTAAGTTAACCGCAAAAAAGGAATAGAAAACTACTTTTTCAGAACCACTAGAAGTAATGAGGAGAAAAGTAAGTTTTTTTACAAAAAATCAGTACCTTGCAAAGCACCGTTAATTCAGGAACTGAAATATCACAATATTTTGTTTAACTAAAAAAATCATATTTATAGTTCTGTAAGGTATGTAGCACGACGAACCTATTCGGGGGTTTCCTTAACATTCACATATGCTCTCCTATTCACGAAAACATTCGCTTGGATATGTTCTCTCATACATGGACAAATTTCCTTTTTTAATTTTAAATCATCGTTGTCTAGGAATTTGAAGATGTCCCCAGGCAAAAGTTGTTTTAATTCTTCTTTTACACAACATATATTTTTTGACAAGGGTTTTACAGTTAACTTAAGCATGAAGTTATATTAATTTATAGTTCTATAAACTCAATTTCGCAGAATTTGGTGTTTTTAAATATTTTTTTATTTTTTAATTTTAAATCATCGTTGGCTAGGAATTTGAAGATGTCTCCCAGGCAAAAGTTGTTTTAATTTTTTTTTTACATAACATATAGTTTTTGACAAAGGTTTTACAGTTAACTTAAAAATGAAGTTATATTAATTTACAGTTCTATAAACTCGATTTCGCAGAATCTGGTTTTTACCAAACTGCTGAAAACGACTTATAGTTCTGTAAATGAGTATTCACTGAAATTATTTTTTTGTCGCCTTCTAGTCGTTAAAGATTGTCTTGTTTGAGTTATGTTTTTTGTCAATCTACTGAGAACGACTTATAGTCCTATAACATGCTCTTTGCTGGAAAGGATTTTCTTGCACATTTTGAGAATCGCTAGACTTTTTGCCTGTTTTTTTGCCTTCTTTCTTGGGAAACAGTTAAAAACGCTCTATTTTATATGTCAAAAATAACAGTTTGACTTTTACTTTTCCATTCTATAAAAAATGTTCGGTTTTGTGGTTTTGTGGTTTTGTGGTTTTGTGGTTTTGTTAGGTTTTCACGAATTCGGTTTTCGCAGCCGTTCACGAGCTTCGCGCGTGTGCTCTCTGCTCAGCACAGAAATATTGGCGAGATACTCTTTTTAAAGAAGCAACAATTGTGGAGATTTATTTCAAAGCGATTCAGGTCATTTTCCAAAGATTTGTCCTTTAGGCGTTTCTAAGACCTCGGTTTCAAAATAGCAATTTCGAGTACTTCTTGGCTCGTTCTTGCGGGTTAGAAACGGTGTGACCATTCGTCTTTTTTTCTCGTCTTTGTGCGTCACAGTTTATAGAAATGTAAACAGATTGAAGAATTCCGAAGCTGAGATGGTTTTTTGCGTTTCAATTTATAGGACTATAAATACACAAATGTCAAGATGTTTGGCTTCGGTACAAGGGCGCGCATTTTCAAAGTGCTTCTTTGTTTTCTTTTTTCTTGCATGTTTGTGCGTCACAGTTTATAGAACTATAAACGGAATGGAGAATTTCGAAGATGACATGGTTTTTTGCTTTCCAATTTATAGGACTATAAATACGCAAATGTCAAGATGTCTGGCTTCGGTACAAGGACGCACATTTTCGGAGTGTTTCTTTATTTTCTTTTTTCTCGCATGTTTGTGCGTCACGGTTTATAGAACTATAGACCGAATGGAGAATTCCGAAGCTGACATGGTTTTTTGCTTTCCAATTTATAGGACTATAAATACGCAAATGTTAAAATGTCTGACTTCGGTACAAGGGCGCACATTTTCGGAGTGCTTCTTTGTTTTCTTTTTTTCTATGTGTGTCTTTGCCGCTTGCTTCATAGAACTACAAACAGAATTTTGGATGCCTGAACTGCATCTGTTTTCTGCTTCTTTAATGAAAGGACTCCAAAGGTGCATATGCCAAGACGTCCTACTTTCATACAACGCAATACATTTTGGAGTGACCGTTATCCTGCCTGGGTTTTCTTAACTTTCCTCTAAGTTTGTAAGTGGTATCTAGTGTTGTGGAATGAATTGTCATATTTGCGCGGTTTCAGCAGAGCAAAAAATTCATTTCTCGACTACGAGCGGCTTTTGGGATCACTTGTTGACCTGCTTTTGTATGTGATAAAATGAGGTTTCGTGGACAAACTTTCGTCTCACTAATCACCTTCTCCTAACAGGAGCCTTGATTTGGTATGTTTTTCATCATTAGGTGTGACATACAACGTGTAAAAGTTGCACCAGCGGAGTGAAAATGAGTGGAAAATTTTTGGTTTTCTTGGGTCTATAAAGATTGTTTGGTTTTCTACGTTTGTTTGGTTTTCACGAATACTATGTTAAACGAAATTTAAAGAAACCCCCCTAGAAATGGGGGGAGAATCGAGGAGGCGGACCCACAACCCATGCCAGTGTGAGTAACAATACCACCATCAGTAGAGGCAGTATAGTAATGTCAATAATCGTTGTCAGCTCCGTCAACATCATTGGAGTTATAATTGCGGTTGTAGTTGATAAAGCCGTCATCATGAATGGTGATATTAAGGGGCTCGTTAAACACTCCTCGGGGCATCCTCGGGGCCAGAGGATCTTTCCTTTACGTCGGCCGAGGAATTTCCCGCCGTCGTTGCACCAGGTCCTCGGGTCGATTTCCCGAGGATGCTCCGAGGAGGGGCCGCGGGGATGATCATAATAAAATACGCGGCTGCGGGGCGGGGCAGTGGGCGGCGGTCCATGATGTGATGTCTCGGTGGTTGGGCTTGGTCCACCACCAGGCGGCGGGAGATTTCAAAATTCGGTGGAGGGGTCGAAGAAAAGAAACACGCGCGCGGTGGCCTCCGGTTTCAAAATTTGAATTTCAAAACTGGGTGGCGTGGCATAGGAGTATCGGGTGGGGCCTGCGGCGGGCCGTGGGCAATGTCATCGTGGAACCACATCCTTCAACGACGGCGGGCCTGGGGCGGCGCGTGGACGACCGTTCCACCATCACAGTTGAGACAAGGAAAGTGGAGAAGACGTCATCACGGAGCTTGTCCTCGCGTCAGTGCGCGGATAATCAAGTAGTGTCCTGCGAGTTCTCACAGCGTCCTTCGTCGCACCATCCCTGTGGTCGTCACGCATCGCGTTTCCGTCGTGTGTTGGCGTGCCACCGAAATCTGTTGGCCGTTGTTGAAGGTGATGTCTTCTGCACCCTGTGCGGCAATGGGCAATGTCGCCAACGACGACCGTTCGAAGCTGTCAACAACCGAAAGGGTGGCGGTTGCCGCGACCGTTACCGTTGTGCTTATGCGCTGCCAGATGGAAGGCAGTGCAGGGAGATTGAAGGCGCAGCTTCGCACACGGAGGAGGAAGGCGATGCAGGCACTGCCGGTTGTAGGACTGGACACCGCTGCCATCTGCAACGCCGTCTTCCAGGTGTGTTGCACCATGGGTTTTGGCGGTATGCCTAGAGCCACGCCCATGTGGTGGGTGAAGAGGAGGACGGGGGGGGCGTGGGAGGATCTGCAGCCTGCGGATGACGCCACAGAAGAGTACTTCCGCGATAAGCTGCGTATGTCGCCACGTGTCTTCCGCGAGATAATGGAAAACTTGTCGCCATTTCTGCAGCGCAGTGTGACGTTCTACAGGGAGCCGTTTCAGCCAGACCACATCGTGGCGTACACATTGTACAGATGGACGTCCGGGGAGACGTACGAGAGCAGCACGTGCAACGTCGGTATTGGCAGAGCTACGGGTGTGGTGGCAGTGCGGGACGTCATTGCGGTGCTGCTGGCGGTGTACAGGGAAAAGGTGTCGTGGCCGACTGGGGTGTGAAAGGCGGTCGTTCTGCGTGCTCTCACTGACAAGGGGTTCCCTAACTGCCACGACTGTATCGACTGCACGTATATGTACATCGACAAGCCGGCGAACGCACTTGCTGAAGACTACTTCAACAGGAAATGACATTTCTCAGTCGTCGCGCAGGTCGTTGTCGATCTCGACTTACGTGTGCTGGACGTTTTCGTTGGATATCCGGGAAGCTGTCATGACATCAGGGTCATTCACCTCTCTAGTCTTTGGGCGCGCGCGGAGGCCGGGGAGCTGTTCACGGGGCCGCCTGTGATGCTCTCCTTCCAAGTGCAGACAAGTGGCTATCTGCTAGGTGACAATGGGTACCCGCCCTCAGAATGGATAGTCATTCCCTATGGCGGAACCAGTCAGCAATCGTCCCAGTTGCGGTTCGACAACAAGCAGAAGACCACGAGGGGGGCATTGGAGAGGGCTTTCGAGAGGCTGAAGGGTATGTGGAGGTTGTTCCTGCGATCACACAAGACGAATATGGAGAAGTTGCCGCAACAGTTCGTCACCATGTGCATTTTGCACAACATTCTCATCGATGTCGGCATCCCCTTCGACGACAATTTGGTTTGGGAGGTGGACGCCAACGGAGTTCGGCGGCGTGTGGATCTGGGAATCCAACGCCCCCCGGGTCCGCCCGTGTGCATGGACAGTTCGGCGGGGGATGCGTTGATTCTAAGGGATGCGCTGGCGGAGCGGATGAGTGCCCGTTGATGATGGTCGGCGGTAGATGTCCACGTCGCACCCGCAACATAGGTGGACGACGCGAGTTCTGAGAGCGGGAGAGTGGCCAGTGGAGAGGATTCGACTTCCTTGTGTTTTGTGCTGGCTTCGTTGTGTCGTCACGTTGAGTCTCGGATGGAGTCTGCGGTTCTCCGTAGATGAGTTGTTAGTTAGCAGATTATGAGTTGGTTGTTTTTCGAGTGTTCGTTATCGATGTATACGTCACTAACGTTAGTACCAGTGATGTTGCAGTCCTAGCCAGTCGAGTTGGGGTGTTGACACGTCGCAGTCGATTTTTGGGCGCAGTAGTCTGATGGTGTTCTTACAATTCCGTCGGTGTTATTATGCAGATGCAGACATGCGTTGAGGTTTCCCTTCCCCACAGTTTTTTTTTTTTTTTTTAACTGGGCTTCACGCCCGTCGCTCGCTTCTGTTCAGTCCGCAATACGTTCACAATGGATTTGGTGATGTACTTTTTGGGAGGTGAACATTCGTCTTCTTCGCGAGTACGTGTGTGTCTTTGGTGCACCTGTGTTTGACTTTCTTCCAACGGTGTGCATGCAATCATTGTGAGTGGATGTATGTGTGTGACAGGTGCGCCTGTGTTTCGTTTCGTTTCGACATACTGCATGCAACCATTTTGACGATAGGTTGATATTGAATGACGACAGGTGTTCAAATGTTTGAGTCCATGCATGCAATGCACAAAAAAATGATAACAAACAACAAAAACGAAGTCATTTAAAAATCCACTCCATGCATGCAACAAGATCGAAGTAATAAACAATGAAAAACGAGAGGCTAACCACGCCATCATTTCAGGAAAAGGTCGTCTACGAATGCAAGATTGGGAAAACGACACACCAGGGACGCACCACACTGGCGGTATTAAACACCATCAATTTCACATACAAAGGTGATCGCCGTTTCGCCAGCAATCACCTACAGTACTGCGTTCCGTTAACAAGTTGCATTAGTCGTACCAAAAGATGAAGGCAATGTGGAACTCCCACCATCTTTCCCGTCTGCAACCCCGCTGACCAGGCAAAAGCATCGCCTCACACGACAATGAACGATGGCGCACTACAAGACGATGACACTAACGGGTAGCCATCACCACTTAGATGACGATCCACAGCCTTCCCGCCGTGCACAACACACAAGCACTCTACCCCCGCGGACCCGCCCGCCAACACGACGACCCACATCATATCCACAACAAGAAAAAACATAGCCAACCCGCCGCCATCATTTCCCCCCGTCCTTTCGTTGTCGTCATCTCGCCTCGTGCAACGTGAATCGATATCCGCTCGCACGCACGACCATGTTGCCATCCAGTCGCCACGTGCCACGCACCACACAATGAAGCAAACACCCTGACCATCGACAAGACGATCCACAACCTATCGGCGAGACGACGATCCACAACCTATCGGCGAGACGACGATCCACAGGCCACCCGCCACCATTATTTCTCGTCGTCCTTCCGCCGCCTTCGTCTCGCCACGTCTTCAACCGTCGTCACCGCGTGTTGTGCTTGGTCTTTGGCATCTTCATCATCCTCATCTTCCCACCGTCCTTCCGTGGCCACGTCATCTTTTTCGTCTCGCCACATCCTTACCGTCGCCGTCGTCTTTCCACGTGCCACGCACGCGAATCAATCGCCGTCCTCATGTTCAGTCGCCTTCTCCTCCTCATCTCGTTCGTCCTCCGGGGGTCCAGTCCCCAACCAGTCCAGGCGTTTGGCATGTGTAGGCGAGGGTAAAGTGGCGTCATGCTGGAAGGATACGCCGCATGATGCCCAGTCGGGGATGTATCGGGGAGGGTCCACCAACATCATGGCGGGTTCTACCATCCGCTCAGTGACGACGGTGGCTGCCTGAATGATGTGACGGCGCTCATCGAACAACAAATGCATTGACGCAACGAGTGTGGGCTTCGCTATGAGCTGGACGAACAGGGATGCGTCGAAGTGGGCACGGAGATCATCCCAACCATTTGCATAAGCCACATCGCAGCTGCAACCAGGTCCGTAGTTGGAATGGAGACAGGCACGTAGATTTGTGAGGCGTTCCTCGATGGATAGCCAAAATGTGGTCCACGATATCGGGCCAGGGCCTCGTGTCTCGGGCCGTGATGTTTCGTCAGAGGGCCGTCTTGATCACTCAATTTGTGTTTTCTACCAGTCTGGGAGCAATGTTCTGAATGGAGACGCTGTGTACGACCATGCTTCTCAAAACCTCCCCTCAGAATTCTGCTCCGTTGTCCGTCAAGATTTCCTCGGTGTCCTGATGCATCCCCAAAAAACCGGTTGACGTACTACACGATTTCCAACTTCTATCTGGTTCTACACAGGTAGGCCTCGATCCATTTGGAAAAGTGATCTACCAATACTAGTAAGATCGAATATTCGCAACTATTAGGACCAGGGGGGACCACAATGACCTTCGGAAATGGTTGTTCGACTACTGTTGGTGTTATCGTCCTGGGCGGTTGAACTGGCGCCTTATCAGATGCGCAGACAGGACAATTTTTTACAATGAATTTAACGTCGTCCCTGATATTGGACCAATACCATTCATTTTTGCCGATGGGTGACTCCGCAATCCTGATAGCGAAATGCGCGGCGGTCTCTTCATGGGTCGACCTTACCCAATCATATCTCATGAACGGGTGAGGTACGAACATCCAGATCCCACTCCCATCCGCCTTTCGCTTTTCTAAACGTCCTTCGTTCCATCTATAATCTCGAGCCCTTTAGTTGGCTCGTCACCGATTCTAACTATGGGGGCTATGAGAACGACATTTGTCCACACCTCCGCTCATCTAAACCATCGCATCTTCTCCATTCCCTCCACCGTAGCCTCGAGGAATCGAACTTCCGTCGGAATTTTGTCGGTACGGTAGAAGGGGCAGAGCCATGGTTTCTGTGGGTTGCTATATGTACAGGAACCGTGGGCCCCCGAGACGCACTTGCTGCAAAATCCCATTCTATGTAGCCCTCCCCTCGAGGGTGCATCGAAACCAAATGGACTCCTAAGATAGCTTCGCAAAAATAGCAGGATTGGTCGGGCAAGGAGAGATAAGACGAAGAGATGGGAAAGAGAGGGCCCACGGTATTATCTTCTCCGCTCGTCGTCATGAGGCCACGTGTCACTTTCGGGTTCCTCTAGGGAGGATGGTCACCCTCCCGTACGTTGGTCCCTTGGCCAGCTCTGACTCTTTCCATGGAGTGATCTCTTCCCCTTTGGCTACCTTGCCTGGTCAACACAGTCGTGTCAACCCGTCTGCGTTCCCGTGCTTCTCAGTTCTTCGACATCATTCTGTAGTCGTACGGCCTATCTTCCAATCATCCATGTGTAGTTGGTGAGTCTTTTGAGCGCCAATAGCGGCTCGTAGTCCGTAATGACGAGGAACTTCTGCCTGTACAACTCTGCCTGTATAAATACGGATGGAAATGCTGAATTTCCCAGATGACTGCGTAGCACTCTCCTTGAGGGGCCGAATCGTTCCGTCGTTCGTCCGGTATCGTTCGCGAGGCGTACTCAATGATATATTCCCTGCCGTCCTTTCCCTTATGTGCTAAAATGACATAGATCGCCTTGGGCTGCCAGTCCGTGATGAGCATGAACTGCTTTCTTGGGTTTGGCCGAATTAAAATGGGCGCGGAGGCCAGGGCCTCTTTCAGAGTGGAAAAGGCCCACTCACATTCCTCGTTCCATTTTAACGGCTGGTCCTTTCTCAACAGTTTCGTTAGAGGCCGTGCGATTGCTGCGAATCCCTTGATGAATCGCCAGTAGTATGAGGTCAGGCCCAAGAAGGCTCGAACCTGTGTCAGCGTCGTTGGCATAGGTGCTTGTCGAACCGCTTCCACCTTTCGCGAGTCAAGTCTCAGTCCTCCTCGGGTTACCACCTACCTGAGGAATGAAATTTCTAAGACGAAGAGTCTTTTCCAAGACGATTTTAAACCTGGCATCCTGTAAGGCTCCAAGTGTCCACTTGATGTGTTGTGCATGTCCGTGAAACGATTCCGAGTACACCAATATGTCGTCCATGTGCACGATGACGCAAAAGTTGACCATCCCTTGTGTCAACCGAGTCTTGTTAACGAAATTCTGAAACGAAACGTTCATAGCTCTTTGAAAAGTAGTCGGAACGTAGCATATTCCCATGGGACATCGGACCCATAGCCATGTGCCTTGAAACAGTACAAACGCCGTCTTCGACCGATCCTCCTCTTTGACCAGAATGTGATGAAACATGTGGCGAATATCAAACTTACTGAAATAATTAGCACACCCAATCGCATCCAACAAATTATCAGGGGTGGGCAATCCGGCCCACCCCTGTGCCCCAACTCTATGCCGAACCTGCCAGCGCCTGCACTTTATTTACCCTCGCATGCAACGAGCCGTACTCTCAGTTTAATCTGGCTGATCAAGAGGCAGTTTAAGGACAACCCCCAAGGTCCTCAGGAATTATTTAACGTCGCAGATAGGACCACAATCACAGCCAGAGTCAACACCAAGTCCCCGCCAAAAATATTTAAAGACAATCCGGTAAGCGTCCGTTCAAAGGGCTGGCATGCCCTCCATGACCTCTACTGCGCAGCAGCAGTACCAAGGACTTGCGGCAAAGTATGCGTGTACTAGTCCCAGTGGGTTGGCATGGTGACCGTGACCCGAGTGCTTCGTCCAGTGCCCTTCAGAGGCTTCGCCCGTCTCCCACCAGCTTGCTGCTAAGGAAGAATGTCGACTCTCAAGGTTGAGCGCTTAGGACACCTCACATTTAGAGGACTCTCAAGACAAAACTCACTTCCTCACGGTAAGAAGCAATGAAGAGGGTAGATAAAGCAAAAAGCAACGTACCTCATAATGCTGGCCCCAACCACAGATTTCTCACCGACAACCTGATGTGCATTTATGATGACTTGTCTTTGCAAGAGCAGAATGCAGTTCCACCTCGGCTTAAATGTCACATCAGCGAGCTCTCATCATCCAGCATCTATGTATCCTCCACGGCCGCGACTGCGGGGTCGGGCTCAGAGGGCGGCCATGTTAATGGCCGCATCCGCGGCTGGGGTCGGTCGCACCACAACCACGTTTTTACATGATTTTTCTCGTAAAAAGTAATAGGAAAAAAAAAAAAAAAGGGGGGGCTGTAGGGTTTTTGAAACCCTACAACCCTATATTTTTTTAAAGGGAAACAATGATTTTTTTGGAATTATAAAAAATAAAAAACAAAAAAGGCAAAGAAAAGAAAATATAAAATAAAAACAAAAAAAAGTTTTTTTTTTTGGGATTTTTGGTTGGAAGTTCGTTGTCTTGTTCGATTTTATGATTTTTTTTTTTTTTTTATTCTGTTGTGTTATACGAAAAAAATCAAGGAATCAAAAATAAAAATAAAAATAGTAATGTTATTTTGCAAGGACAATTAGTATTTGTGTGTGTGTGTGTGTGTGTGTGTGTGTGTGTGTGTGTGTGTGTGTGTGTGTGTGTGTGTTTGTGTGTATTCGTCTGTATGTATGTACGTGTATGTATGTGTATGTATGTGTGTGTGTGTGTGTGTTAGAGAGAGAGAGAGAG
>BFEA01001106.1:155526-168351 GCA_003427395.1 Chara braunii
AAAAAAAAAAAAAAAAAAAAAAAAAGAGCCCTGCCAATGGCATACTTGGCCTTGTAGGGGTTTGGTGCCCCCTTGGGAGTGGTGGAGGACCACCTCCAGCAGGCAACAACACATTTTGTGTTGCTGTTTCAAATAAAGTTGGCTTTGCATCCGAAACAGCAACACAAACTTTGTTGGTGTCGTTGTTGCCATCAACATTGTGGGGGGGAGAGAGAGAGAGAGAGAGAGCTGCCACGGTTGCACAATAATAGTTCGCGCAGTCATGCACGGTGTCCGCAATCATGCAACCAGGCCCACTTCCCCAGAACGTCTTCTCGTCTACCCAGAGCTTGGATTTCGCCTCCAACTCTTACTCCTGACGCATTCGTTTCTTCCTCAAGTTTAGAGAGTCGTCGTCCTCGCAGTCTGCCCGCGGAATCTCATCCCTCCTCTCCTCTTTCCTCCCCGCCTCTTCAACCCTTCGATCTTCTCGTCTTTCTCCCGCAGCAGTGGCGGTGGCATGGACACTCGGGCTTCCAGCTTGGTGGAAGGTGCGACAACCCTTGACGACCCCCCGGCCATCACCATGTTCGACGGATCCACGTGGCGCAAGGGGGACACAAGGACTTGACAATGTCCTTTATCCGTGCGTTCGACAACGGAAACGATGGTTGACATTGAACTGACAGGCCTTTGCGGTGTCATGTCATTGATGTCAATCCCGTGAGAATGCACGGTTCCGCTCCCGCTGCCACGTGGAGTCCCTGAAAGACCAAGGTTGGCTAGTGCAATCATGCGCTCCCTGTTGACATCGTCTCTCCCGAACCCAAGCGTTGGCGTGGCCGTGGAAGGGATATCCATGGGCGACACATATTGTCCCCCCTCACCCCCCATCTCGCCCTCCGATCAGTCAACCCCGCGCAACTTTTTGGACTTCAGGACGTGCCCCCTTCCAGTTTGCCCGCCAGCGCCTTCGCCGGATCTGCCTTCTCGCCTTTTGAATTGGTACTGTCCACGTGGTGCCATGCGCTACCGATCGCTCTCCCACATCTCGCAAATGAAGGCGTTGTGAGTCTACCGCGTCCCGTGGACGACGCCGCTGACAGATAAACAAGAGAGAGACGGGCAAGTGAAGACAACGGTGGGCGATGGCGAGGATGATCAACTCCCGGGGCACTGGAACAGAGCCCCGATGCGTGGCAAGGAATGAACGCCCTTAAAGTCGAGGACACGAAAACCAGCAGACATACACCGACCTTTATAGTGCTGGCGGTGACCTTTCCCTGCCACGGCGCGGTCCCTGAATGACGGTGTTGATTTCCCCCATCCAGGCCGGGGAAATTCCAACCTCGGGGAACTACCCTATACATATATATACAAGTGGCGAAGAAAAGTACGTACTCCCAGCAATCACACACGGCACTCCCGTCGACCTGCAGGAACTGTCAAACTGTGCACACTGTGCCTTCAACAGCGCCCTTCCTGAGTGCATGTGCGGAGTCACCGCCATCACTACAGCGCACATGTTCTTTCTCTTGCCAGCACCCCCCGTGCTGCCTGCACTGAACATGGACTCCCGCCCCGACCCTCCATCTTAGTCGTTGCCATCACCCACATCTCCCCCGGCACAAGATTCGCCTGCAGAGGATGGCCAACGTTGAGTATCCCTCGACATCTGCACTCCTCCCCGGGCACTCGTGTTCGCAAGTTTATTCGGGTAGATGGTCTTATTGCCTTGAGACATGTTGTCGCCCACAGGACCCTTCGATCCTCGAATGCCACGTGATGCGGCCTTCTCTTGATGTCCGCATCCACCCCTCCGTCTACCACGCACACCAACGGGTCGAATCTCCAAGTCTTCCGCATCTTCTGGTTCCTCCTCGCAATGAGAATCTGATTCAGAGATTCTTCACCACTCGCCCTCCGAGTGTCATCCGCATTGGTATCGCGCCCCACACTCATCCGCGACACCCCGTTTGTTATGTTATCAGCGATCGCTCGGCGCATCTGCTGGCGACAGGACGCCCACGCCTGCCTCCCCATTTCTTCCGGTGGAGAAGTGCTGGTGAGCCTGGTGTTCGCCGCCAGTGCGACCGCCCTCTGTCGCAGTGCAGGCAAAGGCGTCGCGGAGTGGGTGGGTAACACTACGCTCGGCGGATCGCCAGCTGTTCTGCCGCCTCCACAAATGGAGGGCGCTGGACGACACCCATCTGTCGTGCCACCCACACCGGAGGATCTTCCACCTACCCCCACCACTCCCACTCGACTCACCGACGTTTGCCCGACAGTCGTGGCGCCCACGTGGTTCGATGCACAAGTGTTAGCACCCACTCCAGGCGTCCCACTTGGCAAGCCAAAATCCAAGTCCACAATCTCCGTATGGCCACCGTCGAGACCCCCCTCCAACATTGTCGAGTACGACTGACCACTAGTCCCTACTTCCCTTTGCTGGTAGTGCCTCCCCATCCAGTCCTGCGTAGATCCGCTCCCCGAGGAAGAGTGTGGGGCAGATCGTCCACCCATGCCTATTCCGGATCCGACGGTAGCGGTTGCTGGTGCAGCGGGAGATGACTGTACAACGTGGGGTCATATGCGGGTGGACGCTGGCCCGACACCGGCCGCTCATGAATGGAGAATTCAATCGCACGTCTGTGTTCTCCGGCGGAGCTCTCCCGCCTTTCCATTGTCGCCTTCGCTGCCACTTGTTGTCTCCATCTGCCACGAGGACCCCGTACAGCGACACAAGCAGGCAACAGGACGACAAGGAGCAGGAGAAGAGTGGCCAGCAATAGGAGCGGGAGCCGTCGGAGGACGTCTGCCATGAATCGCAGCAGCTGTCGATCTGCACCGAGAGGAGATCCCTCCCGCGCGCATGTCAATGCCGGGCAATGGACGATGTCGAGGAGAACAGCAGTCGGCCGGCGGTGCTCACACGGCAGGGACAAAATAAATTTCAAAAAGTCGACCATTGGACACCATGCCCGACGACGCGCACAAGGAGAACCCCGCCACATGAACGGTGTCGTGGCCGAAGAACCGCCCCCCGACCCTCGACGTGCCAACGGTAATGGCACAACGCTATTGGGGGCCTGTCGCCTGCCGGAAGCCGATGTTGGCTGCCTGATGTACCACGGACGACCTGTGGACCACGAACAACTCCAATTTTTGGTGTCGACGCACAGTCCACGACGATCCGTCAATCGCGGCTCCTTGAGCCCAAGGGACCTCGCGAGGGCCCCTTGAATCCAAGGACGCTGTGGCTGGCGATTCTGAGGAACCCGAGGAAATCTCTCGGGAGCGTTTTCACATTTATCCAAGGAATTTGGAGAATTAGGATGCAGTGTAACCACGCCGAATTCCTAAAATCGCCTTCCCAAAGAGGGTTTAACGAGGCCCTTAGCTGGGCCTTTTCTTTGATCGTACGTGTACGGACCTGGTGGCCAAAGTTCGATAGGAATTAACTACATGCGAGGGGGGGGGTTACCTGGAAAGAGCGCGGAAACATAATAAAAACATTTTTTTTCACCGTTTTTCTAAAGGGCGTTTGCCTGGAGATATGAGTCTTCGTTGCGCTGCTCTCCACATGCACAAAAAACAAAAGAGATGGCAATGTATCTTTCAATGTTCTGGTGGAGGATTCAGTCTATTTCTGCACATTTGAAGAGCAGTGCAGGGAGGCCCATCTTCATTGAAGCTGACAGGCCCCGAGTAATGCAGAATTTATGTTATTTTGGGCATCTGATTGTATCTGGATTCGAACTCGAGTCTGCATTTCAACAGTTCGTGGGCGTACCGACTGAGGGCATAAGGTCTCGCTCCACTACTATCTGCTGTACGATATCGGACGCTGGGACACTGCTCCACTTACTATCCAAAATGTACCCTCGGAAACCACAGTATAGTTGTCAGATGGCGCCCTCCAGATTCACCTCATCCCGTATGGTTCCCAGCGTGCAAAAAATGTTATTTGGAGGGTGGTCGAAGGAGGCCGCCTGTCGAACGCAAAATCAGATAGTCCGCCTGGAGTCTGGGCCGACAAATTGTCGTCTTGCAGTGCTGTAAGGGTGTTTTGTAGTGAACTCAGGAATTTGAGACTTGTATAACAGATTACTTGGTCACAATATACTCATATAATGCCGGCGGCGCACAGGGCACTCCAGTGGCAGATCCTATATCGTTGTCTGCCCACCCCCGAATGGCTCGTTACAAGAACAGACCTGGAACAACAAGGCCACCTCTCACCTATATGTCGCTACTGCTGCAAGACCTCCCAGCCTGCTCGAGCGACCCTGGAGCACTGCCTATTAGGCTGCCTCATGGTCTCCCAGATATGGAGGTGGTGGGATGCCGCATGGACGGCCCTCACATGCTCCCAGTTCCCCTGGCAACCCAGGCTACTGCTCTTAGGGAACCGGGCAGACATGCCGCCAAATTGGTCATCCTATGAAAGGAACCTCTTTCCAATCACAAGACTTGGGCTATTGATGATAGCCTGGCGAGCCCGCTGCTCCTTCGAACGAAACCAGCACACGTTCGGACTCCCGCAAGCCAAAGAACACATCACAAACTACTTGACAGCCAGGGTGAAAGCAGCATGGGACCACCTCCGACACCAAATGCGGTTGATAGATGATAACCCGAGCCTCACCCCTCATGCCAAGAAACAGAAAACAGAGGAAATGAGGAACCAGTTCTCGGATGAGTGGCTGGGACCAACGAAAGCGATAACAGACATCCACGATTCGCAGATACAGGAAACACTGGAGGAAGGACGAAAATGCCTGGACCTACAAACTACTATCTTAGTTTTTCGTCCCCTGCGCAGCCACCCCCCCTTCCTTCGTTCTCCTTCCCAACTAGCCCCCCCCCTCATAATCCCCTCCCCACCTGACAGAATCGGTACTGCAAGTCTCCGAAGACCTCGGCGCGCAATGTGCCTATCTGGCACTTGCAACCTCGGTGGAAAGAAGCAGGATTTGGGGAAAGCTTTGGACGGGTATGGGGCTCTTAGGACAGGGACAGTGATGGCCAAGACGAGACCGTGGCGGAAATCAGGAATCGACTGGACGTCGGTGAAACGACAGTTGCAATGGACTCACAGCCCAACATGTCGAAGGGTGTTCGAATGGTTTTGGGGTGTGTTTCGGAACGTCCCGGAGTGGAAGCGACAGGCTGACGACAACAACAAATTGGGCGGCTGCAGGAACCTGGGATGGTCTGAGTCTGGCAGTCCTCATGGTGATTGCGGTCGGAGAAGGTTGAGAAGGCCTGACAGGCGAGACGGGCTGCATGCCTGCATCTCTGCGTAGGGGAAGGAATGACGAAGGGAGATGCAAGGTTTCGATGGAGCCAGGAAGTGGGCGACGAATAAAGCAACAACAAAGGGGGGGACAGAAGGAACCACCGCGCCTCTCGGCACATCATCGTATTGCAGATGGTCCCCGCCTCGACAGGGGTGCTCCAAGATACTAACTTTCTATTGTCCCGTGTTGCGCTGCTGTACGTTCTGTCTCATTGCACAGCACTGGGCCCTTAATGGAAAGTCTGATTTTATGTAAACCTGAGAGCGGGTTTGGG
Organism: Chara braunii; assembly: GCA_003427395.1. Classification (NCBI taxonomy): domain Eukaryota; kingdom Viridiplantae; phylum Streptophyta; class Charophyceae; order Charales; family Characeae; genus Chara; species Chara braunii. The sequence continues at coordinate 161,083 of BFEA01001106.1, forward strand.
ATGTCAAGAGCTTTAACGTTCATTGTTGCGGCAAACACGGGATTTGAAGAGGGTACAAGGTTTAACGGGTACAAAGGGTTTCAGAAACAGGGGGGTTAGAATAAGGGGGGTTGCAGACACCGAGGATAGGAGTTCTCCCACTAGCAGCAGGAGGAGCGTAGACATTGAAGCACAGCGGACACCATCCTGGGTGGGGCTAGGCCAGCGGGAAGTAGGAGCTCTACAAATTGGAAGGGTAACATATGCATCCCTGAGGGAAAGAAGGATGCTCAGGAGCAGAAACTCTAACGCCCATATGCCCGACAAACACTGTACCACAAAGATGTATCCAATGGGACGCTGGACCCAATTTCCAGCAGGTGCTGCTCCCCACCAATAGATGGAGCCTCCCCGACGGTGCTAGATGTGTCTGCTCTTATCAGCACACCTAGCATCTGATCGGGTTGTTTTTTAAAAAAAAAAAAAAAAAAAAAAAAGTTTTAGGGCGTACTCACACAGCGGTGGCAGTCTAGCAAAATCTGCTGAATTTTCTTTCCCCTGTTTGCTGAAGTCATACCCCGCCCGGTCACACGTGGGTTGCAAATCAGAAAGGACACGAGCAGGACTCTCTGGCAATTGCAAAACTGGTGCCTCGCATGGTCACAAAGCGCAGATTTTTTTTTTTTTTTTTTTTTTTTTGAAAAAGCCCACGGTGTTGTAGAGGTCTGTTTCTGGACCCACCACAGATACAGTCAGCAACTAATTTATGGGACCCAGACCATCCTATCTTGGAGGATCCCCCTCAGACAGCCCCTACTGCAGGTTCCCCAACGATTTCCCTTCACCAGAGTCTGTCTACTAACACCCCTCCTACCGGGATCCCTTAAGACAATCCCCTACTGTAGGTTCCCCACCGATATCCTCCAGCAGAGCTTGTCCCAAGCCAACCCTCCCCCCAAACGGGACCCCATCCCACCTAACGCCCTTGCCCCCCCCAAAGCAGAGCCTAAGGTAACCAACACACATGAGCAGTCTAACCACAAACCCGTACCTGCATCCTCATTAGACTGCTAACTGTATCAGGCAAACCCCTCATAGGCCAGGACCCAACATACAACACCATGGACAGTCCCCTGGGTGGTGCGGAGGCAGTGTCTGTAATAGATTACCATGCGTCAGCCCAATGGGTGTGTGTCCAGCCGTGCGTCATTCGAACGCCCTGCCGGTGTCCATGCGTGAGGCTGCGGATTTGAACCCGCAACCTCATACCACAATGTGCATTTCCAACCGGTGCTCGAACCACTGAGCTTCCCAGAAGGCGAAAGAGAATTTGCGACAGCCAAAAGAGAATTTGCCACCGCCTCTCGAGGTGGTAGCAAAATGCCCATCCCCATGGCTCCCGAGGCCGCTGACAAATGCTACCCCGTTTGCAATTTTGGTGGTCGGAAAACCCTAGTGTGACTATAATAGCATAGCAGATTTTCCGATTTAGCGAAAAAAAACGCTAATGTGAGTATGCCCTTATACGTTTTTTTTTTGCTCTGACAGCTATACGGCCGCAGTATGAAATTGTGTACAGCAGATAGTAGTGGAGCGAGACCCATACTCACTCTGCCATGTATTTCGATTACACCACATCCTGGTCACACACCACAACCCTATTCAGTGCCGTACCTCCGTTCACCATTCACAGGGTCGGTGAACGAGGGCCCGTCACCGATCAATGCGATCATGAGAATAGGGTGGGGGTCATCCGAGGGTAACCCCCCCCGAATAATGTTTTTTTTAGTTAAAATTTCAAAACAAAAAAAAAAATGCAACCAGCCAAAATAAGCATTTTTGTTTGTTGTTTTGTCAGTTATTTCGATTTTTTAATTGTTTTTTTAATGTCATCAGGCTGTGGGGCTTGAGGAGACTGTAGCTAGGTGAGCCCAATTAAAAAAAAAAAAAAAAAAACTCTCTTTCATGGTCTGTCCGTTCACTCTGAACGGCCGTTCACAGGCACAGGGCCATATGACCGGTGCGGGTCACATTGGCCCGATTCACCACAAAACAGAAAAGACACTGAAGTGACCAGATCTCCAAATGGTGCCAACCTACCCCGTGGGCTGAGGAGGGTTCCAGGTTTGGTTAGTGTACCCGTACTATACATAGAGTAGCCAGATGATGGGATAGATTAGATAGACCCCCAAGAGTATACATAGGGCCAGATCCCACTGGCAAAGAGAATTGGAATAAGTGTCTGAATCTGGACGTGTTTGTCTATAGGTACAATAAACTGTGATTGATCAGCATTTCTGCATCTCTGTGTGGGACACGTCCAGATTCAGACACTTATTCCAATCTTCTTTGCCAGTGGGATCTGGCCCATAGATAGATTGAGATAAAAATATAGAGAAGTTTTTCAACAAAAGAAAACCAAAAAAAGAGATCCTTCCTATCACACATGGCAACACAAAAAAAGCCCTTCCCCCCCATTTTCTTTTCTTCCTGTTTCCAGAGTCGTCACTCACTTAATTTGATTTTTCTGTTCTTTCTACACTCTTCTCTCAACTTCTGTTTCTTTTACCTTCCATTATCTACTCCTAAGACTATCTAGAGGGGACCCCTGCAAGCATAGTTTTCCTCTCTCTGTGAAGGGGAGATTTCATGTTGCCCCTTGCCCCTAATGGTTAGGGTATAGGGTTGGGGCCGCCAGTGGGGGTCTGGGTAACACAAAGACCGAGACCTGCCAGTAGCTGTGCCTCCCTTTCTCATCGTCCCCCACCCTTCATCGAGTAGCAGCAGAGGCTATGGCCAACACTCTCCCACACGCCACRCACAACCCACTCGCRCTCACACTCACACCCGTGTTGGTCATAGACCCCGCTAATACCGATCAGGGGTATCCAGAGGACTATCACAGTCCGTTGGCACTAAGTGCGCCGCAGGTGCCCATGGGGCTTGAGCCCACAACCTCCTGAATGCCACTTGCATGCCTAACCAACTGAGCTAGGCCGCTGGATAATTTTTGCAAAATAGAATTCTTTTTTGTTTTGAAAAAAGGCTAATTCTTTAAGCCCAACCAATTCAATTACCTGTCGAAGGACGGCCTTTCAGGCCTTTTTCTATTGTCATTACGGTATCACGGGGAACCCCGTAGCAGCCACATCCGTGCTCAAGCCTCCAACGAGGGAACATGCGGGAGCTGCACCCACCAGCAGGACCTGCTGCGATACCTGCTACAGCAGGTGGGCGATACCGGCCAGGGGTCAGCCGGTAGCATCAGGACCGAGCGAGCTTCTTCTATGGACCAGTCACTGTGCCTCCCCTCCGGTCCCCTCCCCCTATGAACATCAGCAGTCTGTGCTCGATGCCTTTCGGGGGGACCAACGGCAGATCTCTAGGTGGAGGGCGCCAAGCTTTCCCAGGAAGGTACATGAGGCCAATGGGGATTGAACCCAAGACCTCCTGAAATGCCTCTTGCGTGCCTTACCAACTGAGCTAGGCTGCTGGATCAAAATCAAATGCTACAAAAATCGAACAAAGTGACATTACACACACCGTGGCATCGACATGGGAAACGGAGCACTGCCAGGCAATGCATTCTTTGGGCCCTCCCTTGGTACAGGCTCAATAGACTCTTCCGCTGCCTCAGTTGCCAGATCTCACACCTGTTTGTGTTTTGGATTATCCAGACCAGGTGCGTCCGTTTGCCCTTGCTGTACCCTGGTATCAGCTGCCTGTAGATCCCAGGGACTGGGGCTGGATACCCCAAACACGGCAGCAGAAGATTGTCCCGCTGTATTGTTGCACAATGAAGCTTGGGTATCGCCTCACCCACTAGACGGTGGACGTGAATTGGGTAGTGGCTAAAAGATGGATGTCTACAGGCTGGATTCAGGATTCTCTCCCTAGGCTCTCGCGAAGCTTTTCAGGCTACTGGACATTGCTAAAGGACCTGCCTGTGGTTAAGCAGGCAAGTTTCCCTTAGTTGATGGCCCACCTGGCAGTTCCCACAGCGCACTGGTGTGCAAGACGAACAGTTAAGGCCACCCCACTCTGCCTCCTGTGCTCTGGGATGAGGATAGAGGATCTGCAACACATGTGTTTACATTGTGAGGATCGGGAATAGCACCGATCCCTCATAATAATACTAGATGGGGAGACGAGTGTGTGTCGCTTGGAGTTGTGGCTAGAAGACAAAATAGGAAGAGTCCCCTACCATATCCTGAGGAAAGCCTGAGAGGAGCTATCCTTTGGACTTTGTGGACATTGCGGAACTCTGCAGTTAGGAGGGGGGAAACACTGACTCCGCCTATGATTCGTGCGGAAGTAAAATTCTCCATCAAACAGATAATTGCCACAGAATGGTCCATGAAAGTGCAGAACAAGGGATATGCGTCGAAACCTTTGCTAAAATTCCTACAACATTGGCAAGGATTTCCGGACCTGCTTCGTGTTCAGGAACGGCAACAACAACCGGCAGAATTGATATTTTCATCTTTCCTTCTTTGACTGTATCGCTACAATTCTTTTTTCTTTTTCTTTTTCTTTCTTTTTTTTTTTTTTTTTTGGATTTTCATTCTTTCCTTAGTACAGGCAGTACAGCTGGTATAGGTAGAACAGGCAGTACAGACAAAAGTTGTGTGTTACCCTTGATTTAGCAGATGAAAACTGGAAGTGGTATAAACTGTGCATGGGGAAGATGGGGTATAGGAGATTGTTGGGTACATCACCTTCACCTTTTGTTGGACCTTCTAACCTGGGCCGATGATGCCTTGTTCAGAGGTCTCACCTTTCTCTTTTGTGAGGGACCCGGGCCCGGTTCTCGGCTTTGTATATTTGATTAACAAAAAAAAAAAAAAAGTTTTGTTTTTGTTTCCAGAAAGAAACAGCAGAAATAGAAATACTATTTTGCGGGGACCTCTACCTCTAGAGGTCCCACAAAATACGTGACCCCGCCCCGCGGCTGTCCAGGCCACTGACATATACGTGCCCTTTTGCGTGTCTGACTCACTGATAACACAAAATACATGCCCCTTATGACCCAAAAAATCACGTATAATTTGCGATTTTTTGAAAATACTTGATAGTGCGAATATGCCCTGCACTAGTAGGCCCCTCCGTATCAGCCGTATAGGATAAGACTTAGTGAGCGTGTTTGCAACCGACCCGCCTGGGTCAGTAGTTGGTACAGACATTGAACCGTCAACATACAGAGGCAAGTTCAAATCCGATTCTGTCAGATCAACAGAATAAAATCATTCTGTTCTGAATCCCCTGGCGCGGGTCAGTTGAATGCTGATATCTCAAGGCCATCTTCTTTTTCTTTTTCTTCCCTTTTTTGTTATCAGGGCCCAGTGCCCAAGGCAATACACGAAGTTCCAACAAGGTAGAGGGAGCCAGGTTTTCCTGCACCACCCTGAGCACAGATGCCCGCCGCTCTAGGTTCTAGCCCCAGCCTCATCACCAATCATCCTTCCTACCACAGCCGGGCCCATAACTACAACCCAGGTCTCAAGGTGATCAGGCAAAGAGGCCACGTACTTAATAAGGTCTCCCTGCACAACTGTCCACTCTCGGAATTCGGAGAGTTTCTCATAGCTGCACTAACTGCACGAAGGGCGAGATCCCACTACGGGCTTCACCGGAATAGACCGCCCCGGTCATTATAATAGCTGCATTTGGGCCAACTTCCAGACTAAATATGGCGATAATGACCAGGCATTCTATTCGGGTGAAGATGGTAGCAAAGAGATTGGATTGAAAACCTGAATGTGGAAGTGTTTGTGCAGATGTGCAGCTTATTGCGATTGCTCTGCTTTTCTGTATCTCTTCATATTAGAACGTATCTCTACATACATACAACTCATCCAGATTCAGGCGCTTAGTCCAATCTTCTTGGCTACAGTCTTCCCCCGAATACAACGCACGGTCATTATAGCTGAATTTAGACTGAAAGATACACCAAATTCAGCAATGATGACCGTGCGTTGTATTCGGGGGAAGACTGTAGTGGGATCTCACACTAACTCTCCCATTGACCACCCAAGAAAAGATCCTGGGATCGCTGTTAGAAGACACCCTTGAAAAGCACTCTCCCCGGTTGGAGAGTGCCCAGCCTGTGAAATGCATGAGAACGGAGAGTCCTTTGAGAAACTCCCGGTCTGACACCGAATTTGGAGAGTGTGCCCGGGGCCAAGTCGCACTTACACTGATCCTTGATTTCTGGTCATTGATCTTCCAAATCTGCGGTCAGAAATAGATCATTCGGGTATTAAGCGGGGCTCGGCCCCCGGAGTCTGGGCGAATAAAATGCTCATAACGGTGTGTCTTTTCGTCCTGTCATGGCATCTGGTGATGCCCTTATGCATAGGAGAGTTGAGTACGTGGAGAGTGAGGCCAGCCAGGAACAAATAATCGCGAAATAGGAGAGTCTGACAGCTCTCAGCGTACTTTGCAATTTCAGGGAGCGTGCAGCCAGACCCTTACGGGCGAGATCCCACTGGCAAAGAGGATCATTGTATTAAGTGTCTGAATGTGGACCTGTTTGTGGACAGGTGCAAAAATTGTGGTTGATCTACTTTTCTTCTGTGCTTTGAACAAGTCCAGATTCAGACACTGATTCCAATCCTTTTTGCCAGTGGGCTCTGGCTCTAAGTCTACAGCTTCCAAGGGCCGTAAGTAAATTTTACACTTAGTCTAACAGGCTCGCCGTACAGGCTGTCCAAAACCAGGTTTTAGACAATTTTGCATAGCCACACAGACTCAGTCTGTGGAAGAATTGGGGCTCAAAACAAATTCTACAGGGCCTGTGGGCTTAGCTCAGTTGGTAAGGCACAGAAGTTGCATTCAGGAGGGCGTGGGTTCAATCCCCATTGGCCTCACGTACGTGCCTGGGCAAGCTTCGTGTTCTACCAGCTAGAGATAACCCGTTGGCCCCCCAAGCCAGCATTGGCAGGACCTTGGTTGATGTTGTTGGTTGCTATGCAGCGACAATATTGGCCATTAGACACCGCCATGTGGGGTTCTGGGGGGGTAGAGGGGGAGGTGCAGTGACTGGCCATTGCTCGGCGCTAGCACCGCCGATTTCCCCCATCGGCAATGCCTGCCCACCCCTCGTCACCGTGATGAGGGACTGGTACAGCCTTGCTCTCGCACCACTGCTGTGGTGCCAACCTACCCCGTGGGCTGGGGAGAGATCCGGGTTGGTTGGTGTTCCCCCGTACTACACATACACTAGTGAGAGGATGAGATAGATGAGTACTAGCAAGAAAAATGAGATAGATGAGAGAAGAATATAGCTTT
>BFEA01001107.1:22764-35854 GCA_003427395.1 Chara braunii
TGTGTGTGTGTGTGTGTGTGTGTGTGTGTGTGTGTATACCTTACCTGAAGGTCCTATTTGCGGGAAGACTGAAGGTACCTGCTCAAGGCATATACTTCTTCTTTCTTTTGGAGGGGGGGGCGTTTTCGAAAGTTGATACCTATATCCGTAGTATAACACACGTGGGTTGAATACAAATAAAACGTACCCGGTGCTTTCTATTCGTAAATAACACACCCGCGTTGCGTTTTGTTCGGRGGAAAGCTGTAGTCTACCAGGACCGAGGAAAAAAGATAGAACAGAAAAGGAAAGGCAACAAGGGGAGACTTTTTTCGACAAAAAGACTAGGGACAATTTGCGAAATAGCATATAAGTTGAGATATATGCTASAATGCCTCTTCAAGATGTGGGTAGAGCAGAATTCCCTTTTGGGCCAAATTCATTGTTTTATGCCCCTCTCAGGCCAGTGCCAAAAAATTGCCATCCAGACTTTGCTGTTGGGGCCTGGCCATCTTGCACGGAAAAGTTGGACGAGGCCCAGCAGGGGTATATTGCAAAGATGGGGGGTCAAACGGACTCCTAGCCCAGGGGTATTTCACAATGTTTTGCTCACTTCTAGGGGAAATGTTTGAAATGCCCCTCCCACTTCGATTTAGTTGCAGTATGCCCCTCTGAAGCCCAAATTACCCTGTAGAGTCCCTGGGGCCACTCAAGTTTCCTGCAAGCCCCTGTCAGTGAGGGGTACAACCTTCCAGCATGCCCCTGTTGCAGTTGGTGGCACTCGAAACCGTTCCCTTGGCCCTAGGAGGGGAGTTAGCGGGCATACTGGAAATTAGGAAGCTGTACCGGTAGGGGCATATTGAGCATATTTCAGGCCCAAACCACGCAAGGCCCGGCCAGGGTTTTTTTAGAAACTTCAATCGTTGTCGAAGGAGCGCGCCAGGGTAAGTCCGCCGTCAGAGGGGCATACCACAAATGAATGGAAATCAGAGCCTAGGACTCTAGGAGGGGCATCCCAAACATTTTCCCACACTTCTTTTAGGGGCATTTTGGCATATATCTCAACTTATGGGCGTACTTTCTAGGAAGTTTTTCATGCCTGCCCAGGCCTGCACAGCCGGGCACCCGGGTGTGGCGCCCGGGGGGGGTCTGACGCCCTGGGTACCCGGGGGTGCAAAAAAAAAAAAAAAAAAAATTGTCTGTCTGCGCTTTCCCAGAGCAACCCAAATCCGGGCTCGTTTCATTTTTTGAGAGTTGGTTGTCAAGAGGGGAAAGGGGGGTAGGAATTATTTTTTAAGGGGGTAAGAGGGGTTAAAGGGGGGTTCTTTAGTGTGATTTTGTTATTTTCTTTTTTATCTCCGATTCCGTGAGGATTTTTTTTTTTTTTCGAAAATTCACTTTATTAATATTTCTCAAGACAATCGAAGCCAGGGACCTCACAAATTAACCCGGAGTTATCCCGGCAGCCTCAGCCGATTTCGCTTATTGAGCACTAATGTCACTTTGAAACTTCTCTCTTCTTGTAACTTCCTCACTAGCCTTTACTCACAATATCTTATCCTAGCCTGCCTTTATCAGCTAGTACAATTACTATTGGCCCTACTTCGACCCTGGGACTACTGCAGCCCATTGGACCCCGTCCGCGTATCGTGACACTCTCTTACTTAATCCACTATGACCCTACAGAACCGACTGCCCTTGTATTTAATCTAAGTAACTGGTCTCCTACTAACTTCCTTGCTACTTTACTTCTTCCAGCATTATCGACTCATTACTCCCTTCTCCTTTTCAAATATCTCATCTCCTCTAATGTAATCTAATATAACCTAATCTAATATAATATCCCGTGTTGTGGAGTTCAAGTAGCCATTTAGATATAGCGAATCTTGCATCTGGCTATACTGCTGTCAGCTTCCCCTGCCTTGCCCAGGTTTGTTTGAACCATTTGAGTTGGTTCAAGGATCCTTTCCCCAACTTTACCACTCTTCTCTAGTCCACTCGGATCGCTGTTTTCACAAATTTTTTAAATCTTCCTTTCAGCTCCACATCCGACATAGGCCGCTTCTCGAACCGAGCTCTGTTTCTATCTGCCCAAATAATCTGCATTATTATACAACAGAAAAATTCCCACGAGAAATGAAAGTTGAAAAAACATTCCATAAAAAAAAAATTCTTCATATTAATAAATTATCATTCCAATGTTCGTTCAATTCTAAAATTTTCAGTTTTATTTGATAAGTTMTCGTCTAAATATGAGTTTTCCCTTCCAACTACATCTATCTGTTSAAGATGGAATGGACTGGACGAGTTACRAATTTTYTTAATTAAATTTTCATTCMACTATAAMAAATATTTTCTTATTTAGATTGGATTAACCTATTTATGACTSAAAATCCTTACTTAKAATRGCAGTTCAATTAAAATATTTCATGAACTGATCCAGACTTTCATTCCATCTCTAGCATGYAGTCCAAATAAGAAGGGATACCCTATGAAAGTTTGCAAGTAAGATGACAAATTTTAAAATTGGAATGACATTTTTTAAAATGGAATAAAAATTTAAAATTTAGATTGCAATTTTACTATAGAATGGTTATTTAATTATGAAAAWWTTTTCATTGTACCTTTGATTACATGTGCAATGTACCAAGTRTCCACTTTTCCACATAGCTCTRACGATAGAAACCCCAACAGCACCCACCTCTCCTCCCATTCCWRCCCCCTAAAACAGAAAWWTTTYCCWGAATTAAATATTCATTCTATCRAAGTTACCAGGCCGAACGTACAGAGGCCCCTAAGCTGACCCCCGAACGTTCGGGCGTTCGGGTCCCCGTACGGGGCCCGAACTCGAAGGGGTTCGGACCCCGCAAAAAATTATTTTGGTACCTAGAAATTATTATTTTTTTCTGATTGTTTTTTTGTGAGTTCTTTGTTACGTAGGCTACCTGTCTTTCAATTTTAAAGTCATTCTGTCCAGCTCAACAATAGTGAAAAATCAGCAAAGATGGTGGTGTCAAAATTTGCTTTCCCACTTACTAATTTGTTTTTTTTCTCTTTTCACTTTTTATTTTCCCTTTATTTCAGGGCGTGAAAAAATTTATTATTTTTTTAAACTTTATTAGTAGGTTCTCTGTTATGTAAGATACATATTCTTAAAATTTCATGGCATTTGACAAAGCCAAAAGAAAATAAAAAATCGCCAGAGATGGCGGTGTCAAAAACTTGCTCGCCCACGCAATAATTTCATTCTCGTTTTATTTTTTCTTATTTTCATTAATATTATTTATTTTTTGTATTTTATTTTTATTTCAAATCAAGGAAGGAATTTGGATGTAGTGTTGGGGGAAATGTTGTTTAGTTTATTCTTCTGCATGACATATTGTTTTTTCAGAATTTTTGGAAACTTTGTTTTTTTTTTTTTTTTTTTTTTTTTTTTTTTTTTTTTTTTGTTCCGCGTTCGGCCCGTCCCAAACGCCGGCAACCCTGCATTCTATAGTAAATCAACAGAAAAATTTCCAAAAATGAAATAATCATTCTACAGTAGAATAACATTCTAAATTTCAAATTTTCATTCCATCTTTAAAAATGTCATTCCAATTTTAAAATTTTTCGTCTTACTTGAAAACTTCCCTTCCAAGAATAAGGTATCCCTTCTTATTTGAACTGGACGCTAGAGGTGGAATGAAAGTTTGGATGAGTTCATGAAATACTTTAATTGGACAGTTATTCTAAGTAAGGATTTTCAGTCATAAATAGGTTAATCCAATCTAAATTAGAAGATATTTGTTTTACAATAAAAGTTAAATTAAAACATCTCCTAAACTCGTCCAGACTTTCATTTCATCTTGAAAAAATAGATGCAGTTGGAATGGAAAACTCAGATTTAGACGGGAACTTATCAAATAAAACAAAAAAATTTTAGAATTGGACGAACATTGGAATGATAATTTATAAATATGAAGGAATTTTTTTTTATGGAATGTTTTTTCAACTTTCATTTCTCGTGGGAATTTTTCTGTTGATTACATTTTAAATTTTAAATTTTCATTCCATCTTAAAAAATGTCATTCCAATTTTAAAATTTTTCGTCTTACGTGAAAACTTTTCTTTTAAGAATGGGGTATCCCTTCTTATTTGAATTGCATGCTAGAGATGGAATGAATGTCTGGATGAGTTCATGAAATATTTTAATTGGACTGCCATTGTAAGTAAGGATTTTCAGTCATAAATAGGTTAATCTAATCTTAATTAAAACATATTTGTTGTAGTAGAATTAAAGTTTAATTAAAATATTTCATAAACTCGTCCAGACTTTCATTCCATCTTGAACAAATAGATGTAGTTGGAAGGGAAAACTCATATTTAGACGGNCGAAACAAACAAAACAGGCTACTTCCTTCTCACCTCTCTTTTCCACCCCTTTTTTTTGTACCCCCCACCAATAGAAAGAGGGTCACCAGCAGAGGAATTAGGTGTGGATGCTTTCATCAACAACAGACTTAATAATTTGCAGCGGGTGTTGAAAAAAAAACATTAAAAAAAAAAATAACACAAATACGTCAACAAAAAATCTAAGAAAAAATGCTCCTTCCACAGACTTGTACATTTGGAATGTGCAAGGAGAAGCCTCTAACATGCATGAATGGAGACCCGTGTGCGAATGTGTTTGTCCATTGTGCATTTTTTTCTCTTCTATATTCTCGTGCTCTGTCCAAATACTGCACAGCAAACAGATCGATGGCAGTCCAACAAGAGAAACGAGGAAGAGCATTGGTCAGTGGTCACCGTATTTAGCCAAACACGCAAAACAGGCTACTTCCTTCTCACCTCTCTTTTCCACCTGTTTTTTGGTACCCCCAACCAATAGAAAGAGGGTCACCAGCAGAGGAATCAGATGTGGATGCTTTCATCAACAACACACCTAATAATTTGCAGCGGGTGTTTAAAAAAAAACATTAAAAAAAAAAAAAAACACAGGGACGTCTACAAAAAATCTAAGAAAAAACGCTCCCTCCAGAGCTTGTACATTTGAAATGTGTACGGAGAAGCCTTAGGGATGCATGAAAAGAGACCCGTGTGCTAATGTGTTTGTCCACTGTACTTCTTTTTCTCTTTTATATTATGATGCTCTGTGCAAACACTGCAAAGCAAGCAGATCGATGGCAGTGCAACAAGAAAAATGAGGAAGAGCATTGGTCAGTGGTCACCGTACTAAGCCAAACTAGCAAAACAGGCTACTTTCTTCTCACCTCTCTTTTCCACCTCTTTTTTGGTACCCCCCACCAATAGAAAGAGGGTCACCAGCAGAGGAATTAGGTGTGGATGCTTTCATCAACAACACACCTAATAATTTGCAGCAGGTGTTTAAAAAAAAACATTAAAAAAAAAAAAACATTAAAAAAAAACGCTCCCACCACAGACTTGTACATTTGGAATGTGCAAGGAGAAGCCTCTAGGATTCATGAATGGAGACCCGTGTGCCAATGTGTTTGTCCACTGTGCTTCTTTTTCTCTTCTTTATTCTGGTGCTCTGTCCAAATACTGCAAAGCAAACAGATCAATTGTAGTGCAACAAGAGAAACGAGGAAGAGCATTGGTCAGTGGTCACCGTACTAAGCCAAACAAGCAAAAAAGGCTACTCCTTTCTCACCTCTCTTTTCCACCCCTTTTTTGGTACCGCCCACCAATAGAAAGAGGGTCACCAGCAGAGGAATTAGGTGTGGATGCTTTCATCAATAACACACCTAATTATTTGAAGCAGGTGTTTAAAAAACAACATTGAAAAAAAAAAAATACAGGGACGTCAACAAAAAATGTAAGAAAAAACGCTCCCACCATAGACTTGTACATTTGGAATGAGCATGGAGAAGCCTTTGGGATGCATGAATGGAGACTCATGTGCCAATGTGTTTGGCCACTGTGCTTCTTTTTCTCTTCTATATTCTGGTGCTCTGTGCAAACACTACAAAGCAAACAGATCGATGGCAGTGCAACAAGAGAAACGAAGAAGAGCATTGATCATTGGTCAACGTACTAAGCCAAACAAGCAAAACACGCTACTTCCTTCTCACCTCTCCTTTCCACCCCTTTTTTGGTATCCCCCACCAATAGAAAGAGGGTTACCAGCAGAGGAATTAGGTGTGGATCCTTTCATCAACAACACACCTAATATTTTGCAGCGGGTGTTTAAAAAAAAACATTAAAAAAAAAATAAACACAGGGACGTCAACAAAAAATCTAAGAAAAAACGCTCCCACCATAGACTTGTACATTTAGAATGTGCATGTTGAACCCTCTAGGATGCATGGATGGAGACCCGTGTGCCAATGTATTTGTCCATTGTGCTTCTTTTTCTCTTATATATTCTGGTGCTCTGTGCAAACACTCCAAAGCAAACAGAGCGATGGCAGTGCAACAAAAGAAACAAGGAAGAGCATTGGTCAGTGGTCACCGTACTAAGCCAAACAAGCAAAACAGACCACTTTCTTCTCACTTCTCTTTTCCACTCCTTTTTTGGTTCCCCCCACCAACAGAAAGAGGGTCCGCAGCAGAGGAATAAGGTGTGGATGCTTTCATCAACAAHACACCTAATAATTTGCAGCGGGTGTTTAAAAAAAAACATTAAAAAAAAAAAAAAGACAGGGACGTCAAAAAAAATTTAAGAAACAACGCTCCCACCATAGACTTGTTCAATTGGAATGTGCATGGAGAAGCCTCTGAGATGCATGAATGGAGACCTCTGTGCCAATGTGTTTGTCCACTGTGCTTCTTTTTCTCTTCTATACTCTGGTGCTCTGTGCAAACACTGCAAAGCAAACAGATGGATGGCAGTGCAACAAGAGAAACGAGGAAGAGCATTGATCAATGGTCACCGTACTAAGCCAAACAAGCAAAACAGGCTACTTTTTTCTCACCTCTTTTTTCTACCCCTTTTTTGGTACCCCTCACCAATAGAAAGAGGGTTACCAGCAGAGGAATTAGGTGTGGATGCTTTTATCAACAACAGACCTAATAATTTGCAGCGGATAGTTAAAAAAAAACATTAAAAAAAAAAAATAACATAGGGACGACAACAAAAAATCTATGAAAAACCGCTCCCACCATAGACTTGTACATTTGGAATGTGCATGGAGAAGCCTCTGGGATGCATGAATGGAGACCCATGTGCCAATGTGTTTGTCCACTGTGCTTCTTTTTCTCTTCTATATTCTGTTGCTCTGTGCAAACACTGCAAAGCAAACAGATCGATGGCAGTGCAACAAGAGAAACGAGGAAGAGCATTGTTCAGTGGTCACCATACTAAGCCAAACAAGCAAAACAGGCTATTTCCTTCTCACCTCTCTTTTCCACCCCTTTTTTGGTACCCCCCACCAATAGAAAGGGGGTCATCAGCAAAAAAATTAGGTGTGGATGCTTTCATCAACAACACACCTAATAATTTGCTGCAGGTGTTTAGAAAAAAAACACAGGGACGTCAACAAAAAATCTAAGGAAAAACGCTCCCACCATAGACTTGTACATTTTGAATGTGCATGGAGAAGCCTCTGGCATGCATAAAAAAAGACCCGTGTGCCAATGTGTTTGTTCACTGTGCTTCTTTTTCTTTTCTATATCCTGGTGCTCTGTGCAAACACTGCAAAGCAAACAGATCGATAGCAGTGCGACAAGACAAACTAGGAAGAGCATTGGTCAGTGGTCATCGTATTAAGCCAAACAAGCAAAACAGGCCACTTCCTTCTGACCTCTCTTTTCCACCCCTTTTTTTGTACCCCCCAGCAATAGAAAGAGGATCACCAGCAGAGGAATTAGGTGTGGATGCTTTCATCAACTACAAACCTCATAATTTGCAGCGGGTGTTTAAAAAAAAACATTAAAAAAAAAAAAGCCACAGGGACGTCAACAAAAAATCTAAGAAAAAACGCTCCCACCATAGACTTGTACATTTGGAATGTGCATGGAGAAGCCTCTGAGGTGCATGGATNAAAGTTTAATTAAAATATTTCATAAACTCGTCCAGACTTTCATTCCATCTTGAACAAATAGATGTAGTTGGAAGGGAAAACTCATATTTAGACGGGAACTTATCGAATAAAATTGAAAATTTTAGACTTGGACAAACATTGGAATGATAATTTACAAATGTGAAGGATTTTTTTTTATGGAATATTTTTTCAACTTTCATTTATCGTGGGAATTTTTATGTTGTACGATCCGTTTTCTTCAAGTGACACTCCCACCACTTCCACCAACAAAAAAATTCCGACGAGAAATGAAAGTTGAAAAAACATTTCATTCAAACAAAATTCTTCATATTTATAAATTATCATTCAAATGTTCGTCCATTTCTAAAATTTACAGTTTTATTTGAGAACTTCCCATCTAAATATGAATTTTTCATTCCAAGTACATCTGTTTGTTCAAGATGGAATGAAAGTCAGGATGAGTTTATGAAATGTTTTAATTAAAATTTCATTCCACTACAACAAATACCTTTTAATTTAAATTGGATTAACCCATTTATGACTGAAAATCCTTAATTAAAATGACAATCCAATTAAAATATTTCATGAACTCATCCAGACTTTCATTCCATCTCTAGCATGTAGTTCAAATATGAAGGGATACCCTATTCATGGAGTGAAAGTTTTCAAGTACAACGGAAAAATTTCCTAGAATTAAATAATCATTCTATAGTGAAATTACATTCTAAATTTTAAATTTTTATTCCATCTTAAAAAATGTCATTCCAATTTTAAAATTTTTCGTCTTACTTAAAAACTTTTCTTCCAACAATGGAGTATCCCTTCTTATTAAAACTGCATGCCAGAAATGGAATGAAAGTGTGGACGAGTTCATGAAATATTATTATTGGACTGTCATTCTAAGTAAGGATTTTCAGTCATAAATAGGTTAATCCAATCTAAATTAGAAGATATTTCTTGTAGTAAAATAAAATTTTAATAAAAACATTTCATAAACCCTTTCCAGACTTTCATTCCATCTTGAAGAAATAGATGTAGTTGGAAGGGAAAACTTATATTTAGACGGGATCTTATCAAATAAAACTGAAAATTATAGAATTGGACGAACATTGGAATGATAATTTATAAATATGGAGAATTTTTTCTTTATGGAATGTTTTTTCAACTTTCATTTTCGTGGGAATTTTTCTGTTGTAAGACATAAAATTTTAAAATTGGAATGACATTTTTCAAGATGGAATGAAAATGTAGAATTTAAAATGTAATTTTACTATAAAATGATTATTTAATTTTTAGAAAATTTTCTTTTGACAGTTGCTTAGAGGTCGGACACTCCCATTTAAGGTGCCGAGTTGATTCGAATGGCCAATTACACCATCCACAACCAAGTTCCACCACCATTCCTTCGCTCAACAACCAAACTGCTGATGGGGTGACCAGCAATGATAACGTCCAGAGCAAACTGACTTGTTTTCCATTCGATAGTCTGATCAATACTTTCCACAGTTGATTGAACTTGGTTTCTGCCTCTGGAATCTNTGATAACGTCCAGAGCAAACTGACTTGTTTTCCATTCGATAGTCTGATCAATACTTTCCACAGTTGATTGAACTTGGTTTCTGCCTCTGGAATCTCCTCCCCCAGCATTGTTTGCCATTTGTGCTTTGCTATCGATGTTGGCGTCCTTCCTACCGTTTTCACTGCCTTGTACCCTTCCTTTACTTTATACTGTGACAGATTTAGGTTTACCATTGATGTCCCTTCCCTTTTCTAGCTCCAGGCTAACGGGTCGAAATTCAACTCATGCAGTGACACTCTCCCTGTCCATTTCAAGATCATTGTTCTCCTGCTTCGTATTTGCATTTCCACCACTCTTATCTGACTCCGATTACTCCATATCCTTATAATCTCATCGCCCTCTCTGCTTAGCATGGGCGTCATGCCCGGCTGGGCACGCGGACGTGTATCTGGACACAAGTTGGGTGTCTGGGCGCCCGGGAAAACAACCTAGGGCATTTTGGAAATTATCCCAAAATTTTACAGCAATTCTCCTTCGGTGCGGGTTGAACTACACGATGGGGGACAGACACGGAGGATGGACAAAGGCCTGATAGCGGTTGGTGGCTTTACGGAAATGTAGGTCAATTCTTTTTTTTTTTTTTTTTTTAAACCCAATCATTTCATTACCTATTAAATTTGGACATCAGACATTTCATGCCTTCTTGTTATTATTGTGCTTATAGGAAACCTCGTAGCAACAACATCCATGTTTAGTATGCATCCCGTGATGGATCATACATGGTTGCAACCACAAGCATAAAGGCATTACTGGTCAAGGGTCAGATAGCAGTGCAAGAGACCATGCTCTCGGGACCAAACTCTAAGTCTCATGAGGCTTTGGAACCTCAAAACTTCTTGTTGTTTCTCCTTTGAAACATTGGCGGAAGAAGCAGATTTTCAGTTCGCAAAGGCAAAAAAAAACACGCGCCTGCAAAGATATCACGGCTATTAGGGTAGAAAAAAATCCTTTGGCAATTTTTTTCCCCCTTTACCAGTCGTATACCACAGCCGAACTTTGTAGTTACCTGACACCAAGGTCGTTGGTACTTTTTCAAAATGGTGCTTTCTTTTCCTGCGCGTGTTTTTTTTATTAATTCGATACTCATAGGTGAAATCAATGTATGTGCTTTTTTTCTTTTTTTTAAGAACGTCCAAAGGCCAAGACCCAGAAAAACAACGCACCCTCATTAATTTTGGATGGTATCGTACTAGAAGCTTAACTTTTATGTGTTGATTATCAGGGTGCATTATGTTCGGAAGAAGACTGTAGTACGACTAAACGGCTAGTTCACACAATCAAATCCCAACATCTTCCGGTTAAAGTCTGGCCACGTCAAAAAATCCTTCAAAAGGAGAGTATTGGCAATCATGATGAGGAACTACACGACAAACAAATGGATGCTCACGTGGTAGAATTTGGCAGCATTGACACATCGGGTATGAATACCACACTAACGATGAATGTGAGAATGAATTTAGTCATTAAGCACCTGATGATTCATGCTACTCAAGATGAAGCGATCTCTTGTCAATACAATATTAAATTGGAAATCGACATTACTCATCAATCATGATGTAGATTATATAAGAGAGTAAAACTTCTCACGAGCTAGATCCTCATTGAATCCCTCATTGAATCTTCAGAAGTATCCTTTCTTCTCAAAGTGGTTTGGAGAGGTAACGTTTACGTGGTGAGGGGAAAGAGATAGAGGAGAGGGAGACTGTATACATGAGGGGAGGAAGAAAGAGGAACTAGGAAAAAGCGTCGTTTAAGGCGATTGTTGTTGATTCCTTTGTCATGGAGAGAGAGAGAGAGAGAGAGAGAGAGAGAGGAAAAAAAAAAAAAAAAAAAAAAAAAAAAAAAAAAAAAACACTACAATTACGTAGAAGAGGAGGAATTTCAAAAGGTTAGGGCGCCGACATACACGCGACATCTACTGAGAACGTCGTACATTGTATTTACAACTAAGAGCGTTCTACTCTGTATTTACAAGTAGAAAGTAATGAAACTCCAGATAAAAGAGAGACTTGACAAGAGAATAATCCTTCTCCAACAGAAAAATTCCCACGATAAATGAAAGTTGAAAGAATATTCTATAAAAAAAAAATCCTTTATATTTATAAATTATCATTCCAATCTTCGTCCAATTCTAAAATTTTCAGTTTTATTTGATAAGTTCTCGTCTAAATACGAGTTTTCCCTTCCAACTACATCTATTTGTTCAAGATCGAATGAAAGTCTGGACGAGTTTATGAAATGTTTTAATTAAATTTTTATTCTACTACAACAAATATATTTTAATTTAGATTGGATTAACTTGTTTATGACTGAAAATCCTTACCTAGAATAATCGTTTAATTATCCAGACTTTCATTTCATCTCTATCATGCAGTCAAAATAAGAAGGGATACCCTATTCTTGGAATGAAAGTTCGCGAGTAAGATGAAAAATTTTAAAATTGGAATTACATTTTTTTAGATGGAATGAAAATTTAAAATTTAGAATGTAATTTCACTATAAAATGATTATTTGATTCTGGGGAATTTTTCCGTTGTCTTAAGATAACCAATCAATGTCCCTCAAGCCAGATTTGGGATGAAATGAAACAGAGAGGGTGATGGCTTGTATCTTTCGAATAATCATTGTATTTTTATGGGAAGTTGAACCTCGTTTCCAGCAGTTGCAGCTCCCAAGCAATAAAATGAAGCTTCCAAAAAAACAAATGGTGGTACTTAGCCCTCAAGATGATACGAGCATCTTCAAGAGAGCGACTTCATAAGGTTGCTAACTACTTTGCATTGCTGGGAAACACCACTACCCTGAAATTGGATCCAACGTCCAGTGAACTTGATTAAATGAACTCATGGTGAAATAGTTTGGAAGGATAAGTGTAGTACCTTTATGGGTTAGAACTCTGACTTTCCTGCAAGACAATGTTTGGTCAGACGAGTGTGGGCGATCACTCTCACAATCACAATGTGACTTCCTTCAAGATATACTTATGGTCACAGACAAAAGTTAAGTTTGGATTTTCACTCATAAAACATACTTGCAATCACATTAAGGATTCAACAACCTCAAACCACGCACTACACGGGGTCAACCTCAACCACTCTCTGTACTCATACTCCCTGCCTTATCCATACAAGCCTAAACCTTTGTCCAACCCTTCAAAATAAAATACTTTGTACTTATCAAATTATCCCTTAATAAACGTCCAGGCCGTGTGTCTGAAACTCGATTCAACGGGAGTTTCCCGTTGAAAGGTTCAACGGTTGTTGAACCCCCGTTACAACGTCGCGCTATACCGCGTTAGAACGGAGTACAACTCGGCCCGTAAAAGTTTTGTTCGTTGGCAAAAAGTAATCAAAAAAAAAATATATATATATATAGGGGTGTAAATTTTTTTGCGCTCTACATCCTTATATTTTTAGTTTTATTTTTTGAGCATTTAAATTATTTTAAAAAAAATAAAAAACCTAACCAGACTCAAAACACATCGATTTTGTTTTTGTTTTTTGATTGATTGATTGAGTGGTTGATTGGTGGGGGATGGGTCGCCCCCCCC
>BFEA01001107.1:36255-50770 GCA_003427395.1 Chara braunii
CACACACACACACACACACACACACACACACACACACACACACACACAAACACACACACACACATACACACACACACTCACTTGTGCGGTGCAAGGAACCTGACAGTTCTTCACTCGCTGAAGTGCATCAGATCACATGCATATACACAGGCTTCACAGATTGTGAAGTCTCACACAAAAACCCCAATAGAAGATGAATGAAAACCAGGAAGACCATCTCAATTAACAAGCCTACAATTAGAGAGGAAACATTGTGAGTTCAAAGTATATAGCGCTGAACATAGTTACAATTCTTCTTCTATCATCACAAGTTCCAAACCTGACGCTAATCAGCACCAGCTGCCAAATGTCAACAACAATGCTCAACAAGTAAGTGTCACCATAGCTCACACTTTCCCCTCTCTCACCCTGCTTTCTTCTCTCTCTCTCTCTATGTCTATAATCCTGGTCTACCCTCACTCATCGTGCATGCACACTCGCTATCACACAAGGATTTATTCTGAACACTATTCACTGGTATCTTCTACTGGCTATCCCTACTAACATACTAGCTAGTGTTGGCGCAGCTATGGTTGTCTTCCCTCTTGCCAGCACTTTCTTTTTCCTTCCCTTATAGCGCTTCTCTTCAGCCTACCGCAGCTCACACACATCTAGCGCACAAGTGTCACGACACTTCCACACTCTTATGCGAAGTGAGCATCTGTTCGAGTGGGAGGCTGGCCAGTCCTTTATAGTGCTGGACTGGTCTGGCGAGGCCTGCATTCAGCCTCAAGTGGGTCTGGGACTCCTGCCCAGTGCCGATTTTTGCAAAGTGTGTGTCCTTGTATCTTTTCCCATGGTCTGCTGTTGTTTTGGGTCATCGGGCCTGTCTTTTGGACTCCCGGTCCGAATCAGGACTGACTCATGGAATTATGACTGGACTGGGACTATAGCCTTTGACTTATTGACCAACAGACATGACTTTTCATCGAGGAGACATGACCCGAACTCGGTCTTGAAAATTGTGTTCAATACATGTTCGTTCATGACCTGCTTGTGACCTTTCAAAATGACTTTTCACTTCAATGTGGATGCGACATTTACCTCAGGAACTTTGTATTTTGAGTAGCTGTTTGTGAATTAAAGTTCTGGCCGACAGGGGTCCTTGCTGCTGGGGCATCCACTTGGGGTCTAATTTGTAAAGGCCCTTTTATCGGGGTTTGAAAGTTGTTGTTTTCATTGTTGTTTTTTTACTTTTTTTTTTTTTTATTGGTTGACGGATTCCCGCCAAAATCTTTTCAATCCGTTGGGGGTATGGCCAACCCCAAAAGAGAGTAGGGTCAGCCATAGCCCCACTGGATAGAAGATTTGCAGTACTTTGCTTGATGCTGTGCAATTATCTCATTGAGCGGAGCCCTCCTTCAATCACGGAGTGTATGGAGGGCGTCAGGATCACTGCTGACAGAAGTTGATTTTATTCCAGAAAATGTGGCGGTTAGTTTGTTCACTGTTGTTGCAACCACCAGCATCAGATCATTTGTGATCTGATGGTTGGAAAGCACTCTGCCGTTATTTCATGTGGGAGGTCTCTTTTTTTTTTTTTTTTTGCCATCCTCCTGTTTCTCAGCCCAAAAATTTGTAATGAACTTGTCAGCCCGCTACCACTCAGTGTCAAACTAGATCGACCACATTCCTATCCGACTGCTGAAGGGACCATGCTCCTTGACTTTGTGGTTAGAGAAGGAAAAAAATAAATAAATAAAAATAGGATTCAACGGGATGAATTTTTTTTTTTGCTCCACTCGCGTCTAGCGACGTGTCCGAGGCCCAATGCGCCCCGTTGTACTATTCAAGAGGGATTCAACGGGGATTAAACGGGACCCCGAAGGCTATTCAACGGGTACAACATCCTTGAAACTTTTCCATTGCACGTTGAATAGACACATAGAGTCCAGGTAAAACTCAAACAAACAATTCAACCCGCAGGGGCTAAGATCTTTCGGTTGAGTAGCGAGAATGAGTTAGACTTAAATCATATACTTATGAATTCGCAACTGGTCTGTTGTTAAAAGGTAACTGAAGATGATCCTCGTAGGATCAGGTTGAAACCTATGAAACACCCGCGGAAGCGTCCGCGGGGTCGAGCTCGGAGGGCCGCCGTGATCACGGCCGCCGCGGCTCCGGCCGCGGTTGGGTGTATGGGTGTGCGTGTTTATGTCAGTGTGTGTTTCTGTGTGTGTGCCTCTATGTGTGCGCACACTTTGGGGGTGGGGCAGAGTGTGGGCGAGCCCTCTCCAACCAATCAATCTATCAAGAAAACAATCAATCAATCAATGAACAAAAGGAAAAAAATGATAATAATAATAAAAATGTTTAGTTTTCTTTTGTTATTTTTTTCATATCATCATTTATAACGAACACCACCCGCCCCAGAAGTTGGTTTTTTTTTGTAGGGTTAGGGCTGGGGTTTCATTACCTCAATCTACCTTTCAAACCCCCACCCGTTCCCCTCACTGGGCGCCACGTGACCGCAAAGTTGTGCAGTCGCGGTCGTGGCCTTGGCCGCCCATAACCGCCTCTATGACGTGTACTGTGGCTTAATTTCTTTCCAAATTTGGATAACTTTTATCCCATGAGAGTGTATGTAACATAGAATATTCTATTGATCGTTAACTGTGGCTTAATTATCAATAAGCATAAACTTATGTGATTATAAAAGTAATTTGATGCATTCACGAGATTGTTTTGAGAGCATTCATAATAAGTATACAACGTTTGTCAACCCAAAAATTCCCACGAGAAATGAAGGTTGAAAAAATATTTTTTTAAAAACAAATCTTCATATTTATAAATTATCATTTCAATGGTCGTGTAATTCTAAAATTTTGAGTTTTATTTGATAAGTTTCTGTTTAAATATGAGTTTTCCCTTCCAACTACATCTATTTGTTCAAGATGGAATGAAAGTCTGGATGAATTTATGAATTGTGTTAATTAAACTTTCGTTGTGCTACAACAAATATCTTCTAATTTAGATTGGATTAACATACTTATGACTGAAAATCTTTACTTAGAGTGACAGTCCAATTAAAATATTTCATAAGCTCATCCAGAGTTTTATTCCATCTCTAACATGCAGCTCAAATAGGAAGGGATACCCTATTCTTGGAAGGAAAGTTTTCAAGTAAGAAGGAAACTTTTAAAACTGTAAAAATATTTTTTAATATGCAATGAAAATTTAAAATTTAGAATGTACTTTTTCTATAAAATGATTATTTAATTCTGTAAAATTTTTATGTTGGTAGAATCTTGCATATTCATACCGAAACATAGTAAAATTTGACCCATATAGGTGTAAGAATTAAATTTTAAAATTGTCATGCAAAAACAAAATTTTTAATTAAATCAAAGACGTATTGCATACACGTACTCGAGTACGTGCAAAGCTACACCCTTGCGCCCACAAAAATACAATATTTTTCTCTCACTCTATCTCTCTCTCTTTCTTTCTCTCTATTCGTAAAAAACAACATAAAAAAAAAAGAAATAAGTTACAAACGTAATAGAAGGGGACAAACATGTTTTTAACACCTCATGTTCCATGATTTTTTATAGTTGTTTGAATTAGCCAAAATATTACATCATTAATTGCAAAAGGAGTTCAAAAACACCAAAAAACAATCTAAACCTTAAAAAGGTTTGTGGTGAAAATGGAAAATTTCGTAATATAACAATTAAAATTGAGAGTTTTGCAAAACCGATTATTCCACCTCCCTGTAATAGCGGTTCGGGATGTTTCACTTTTTTTCTTTAAAGGGGGTCTACCCTTCAAAGGATATTCCATCGCAAGGCCGATAGACCTCTCTCTCCCTCTGCCGCTTATCAGTAGCCTCGTTTTCCCCCATCAAGGGAAAAATAAAATGAGGGAGAAAAACCGAAAAAAAAAAAAAATAAACAAAAAAAAAAAAAAAAAAAAAAAAACATCCTATTTCTGCCCCCTTATCCTACCAGCGAGGTAGGGCACAGTCGTGGTGCCCAAAGGTACCACGTCTGTCGAAACAAAGACCCGAGTTCGACTCCAACCTCAATACGATGCGAGGACGCTTACTGCTTACAAAATATGCAAAATGAGAACGAATCAATTGCTGGAACAGAGGCAGCAACATTGCCTCGTGGATCCACGAGGCTCCCTGCTGTTTTAAATGAAAAGAGAGGGCGTAAATTAGGGGGGGAAAAAAGGAAAAAAAGGAAAAACAAAAATAAAAATAAAAATAAAAATTTAACTCCCATGAAAACGGGTGCCAATATTCACTGTTGGGTTTTTAAGGGACGCCATGTCGCGTCGTAGTTGAAGTTTTTTTTTTTTTTTTTTTTTTTTTTTTTTTATCATTGGCATAGGCTAACGGCTAACCCCCCCCTTTGCTCCATTGTGGTTCTCCCTCGACCTATTGAAATACAAACGTACGTTCGAGTCCTTGGTGGATAAAAAAAAAAAAAAAAACTAATAAAGGAGTTTTAGTTTTTTCCTGCGCACCGTTGACTTATGCCAACGATTACCCCCTTTCCTTCAGTCGAGTTACTCCCACGACCGTTGAACTACAAAGATATAAACGAGCTTTCAAGTCTCGGTGGATGAAATAATTTGGACGTTTTCTGATTTGTGCATGTCATCCTAACGTAGAGGCCATGCTATGTCTGAGTGGCTAATTTTAGTCGTGTGATATCGTTGATCACGCGGCCGAAATCAACCATACCTTACTACCCCCAATCGCGGTTGCTCCTACCTAAAGAGCTAGCCTAGTGGGGCGACATGTCGAATTTGATCTCGATATCTGTCGGATAAGAGTCTAATGTGGTAACCTACTAGGCTAGCTCCTAATACAGGAGTTACTGCCGCAACATTTCGATTAAAGAAGTGATGCCCCAGCAGGTCTCTCTCTTCGGGCCAACAGGCCCAACCCCTTCAAGTTGGTTGGCCGCCTATGTTCGACGCGGTGGTACTCAGCTTTAAAAGAACAGGTTATTGGGTCCCTTGGCTGTCGTCACAGTCCTAAGTCGTCCGTCGTCGGTATTATTCTTATATGTATGTATATATATTATTATTCTATTGTTCTTCTCGATTGTGATTCAAGAACAACCCGGCCGTGCAATGCACCGGTCGTACGCCTGGCTCGAAGATCCTTAATAGCCACTTAGGCTTTGAATCGTGTGGCTACGAAGTCGCACGTCCCTACTTAAGGTACGATAAATTTAGATTTAGTGTTCTAATGATCTCGCATCGATGCGGCCTTACCAAACACGATCAGTGCCTGGTCGCACCACCAATTCCCGCTGTCCTTTCAAAAAATTCAGCCTTCTTGGTGGTAAGTTTGGTTTAAACAACTTTTACCTGACTCGTGCCCCATCAAATCCCCGAAAAAAAACAAAAGTCAGATACCGTTGTCGGTGCGAATACCCTTACAAGGGTATCCGCCCTGGATTTTACACATGACAGACAATAAGTTCGAATCGGAATTCTTGAGTAGACCGTGTGAGTCGCGGCAGTCCTCTGACCGAAAGTTTGACCAGAATGTCTAGAAGTAGAGAGTGCGTGGGCGCGCGGATTTAAGGCGCGCGTGATCTCTTTCCCTATGGATGATTATAGAGTCGGCGCGGTTGCCAGCTGCCTTGTTTTTTTATTATTATTATTTATTTAATTAAGATTAATTGATATTTTATTTTGATTGGTACGTTTTACTGAGACATGCGCGCGTACGTGGAAGCCGGCCTCAACGACAGTGTGACTTTGTGTGGTGAGCAGAGGGTGCGAGGAAATAGAACGCACGTCAGGTCTCCACACAGTAGGTGCGGGAGCTTGGCGGGCGTAGAGTGTTGACGGCACGGTGCGGACCTTTGGGGTATGGGGGTGTGCGGCGCAAGGGTGACAAGGCAATGGCCCCGGATTCCTTACTTTTTAGGTCCATTTTTATTATTTATTTATTTATTTATTTATTTTTTCTAGTTTATTCTGGGTCCAAGAATGTGGCGAGACCGACGGGTTTAGTTCAGTGAGCACGCCATTGAAAAGTAGAAATGCAGACCCGAGTTCGGGCTCCAGCGTGTTCGAGAGGCTGCTGAAAATCTCTCCCTCGCGTTCATCTTGAAAGGCATGGGCTGAGGAGTTTAACATGCATACAAGTCGGTGGGTGATTAGCCCACGAGGCGGAGGGAACCCGGGATGTGCGGGCCCTTTGCGGGTATGCCGCCCACCAGCCACGAGCCTGCGGTGGAAGTTTTGAGTATGAGCATGCCTTTGGGACCCGAAAGATGGTGAACTCTGCCTTGAGACAGGGGACAGGGAGGTGCTAGTGGGAGGCCGCTACAGCAATGGCTGGGCGGACCCCTTCTCCGCTACGACCTTCAAAGTTCTCATTTGAATAATTGCTACTACCACCGAGAACCGCACTAGGCTCGATCCCTAGATCCCAACCTTACCTATGTAGAACAGCTGTGCCGGTCCCGAACTTTGAACCTGCGACCTGTGTATTAGTGGTCATAGGAAGGCCTTTGTAGGGTCTGTAGGTAACAGGGATTTGATCTGTAGACCAGTAGGGTAGAGGTCTAGCTGTAGTCCCCTTGGAGGTCAGCAAGCGTTTTAGTAGTGTGATTAGAGCAGACCCACGTTCTAGGCTGAGACGAGTGGTGAGGTCAACCGGTAGGACCCCAGTGCGATTGCACGGAGTCCACGGTATGACGACCTACAGACGGTGGAAGAGCCCAGACAGTCCCGGTCTGGCCCAGCAAAATACCAAGGGCACAGTGAGCACCAAGGGCAGATGGCAAAGGGCAGGCCAACGAGTCTCCGAAGTATAAATCAAGGGGCCGCGCCCAGCCATTCTGTGATTCCTGTGGAAGCCTTGCGGGAGCGCTGTCTCATTGTCGGGTTGAAGGAGGCGTGCGACGGGCGCTGGGCCGATGAGGCAAGGCAGGGAGGCTACGAGCAGCTAAGAACGGGTGAACAAAGGGTCGGATATGGGCGCAGGATCGCGCCGGGTGCATCCAACCAAAGGAGAAACGGAGATGGCACGGTGGTGAGACGAGACGTAGCACGGAAAAGGGAGTAACGAAGAACTGAGTAAGTGGAGCACAGGACGGGAGACTGGAGAACCAGAGGATCGAAGAAAAAAAAAGGGAGAGGGGGAAAAAACTGGATGGGTTTGCTGCCAGGTTCATGTGGAAATGAAGTGGGCTATGGCGGAGAGTGGGGGAGTACGAAGTGAGTAGTTCGCCCAATTCTCGATAGAATCAGGCAAACAAAGACTCGGTTCCATAATTTTGGAGTAAGGCGAGTCCAAATCCAATATAAGTTTCAGTTGAAAGTTAGTAGAAATGGGAGGTTGAAGAAAAGTTGGTGCGCGGGGGATGGCGGATCGGAGGAGGGAGAGGATGAAAGAATGCTTATCTTGTCCGTTTCCGGACGGAATCGGGCGAGGGAGGAAGCGAAGTGGGGGTTTTCGAACGCTGCGAGTTAGCAGAGAAAGGCATGGCGGAGACAGGCTATGTCAGGGTGGGAGAAAGATGTAGAGTTCACCCGCTCCTTGATGAAGGTGGGAGAGGGAAGAATAGTTTTGGGGGTTCTTGGTAGTTGTGAGTCAGATTATGAGTTTAAGTTTTCAGTGTTAATAGCCAGGTCTTGAGATATGACAGATTGGAACTGCGCGCAAAAAATAAAATAAAATAAAAAAATATTGGGAACGAATCTTCCGCCAAAAACACGACTAGATTCATTCGGTTTTTTTTTTTTTTTTTTTTTTTTTTTTTTTTTTTGGGTGGTCCCCACGCCCTCCGCATTAGCACACTACCCCTAATTTTCCCCATGCATCGCTACAGATTGAATCAGGCCTTGATGATGGCCTGATACTTTCACCATAAAGAAGAGTGTGAGCTGCATTGCGGAGTGGTGAAAATGTGATAGAAAGGAGAATGAACCAGCGGAGAGGGACAGCATAGCAGTAGAGAGAGAGAGAGGTCACCTGAAACTGGGAGCGTGGGAGCAACCGAGCTGCGAGCTGTGATACCTTGCCAGGAGGCATGTATCTGCCCGTTTTTCAAGCGGTGGATTCACTTCGGCTCTGTTTATCGTATCGACCAAAGTATTACGAGATCGGCCTACAAGCGGTGGAAAAGGTTTGAGCCGAGAGATCAGGCTCTAACATAAGACTCATTGTCCGTGTAGCACGTGAAAGTATGACAGTGCATGGGCGGCAAGCAGCATACTGAGTGAGTACGCCTGCTTGTTTCTTAGTGGGAGGACCATTCCTATGTTGAGGAGGGCTTCAGGCCAGAGATGTACCCCGGCTCACTCATCTGAGCTCGTTGAAAGGGGTCAGTGTTGTGACTTAAAGGAGTGGCGGAGTTTATCAAGGTGGTCGTGATAGTTACGGTGTGCTGCTGTTGCTGCAGACTGCTGCTGCAGGCGGACTGTTAAGGTTGCCGTTGGGGGCGAGGTGCTTTTGTGGACTGCAGTGGAAGACTGTGGGCTGCAGTGGAAGAYTGTGGACTGCAGYGGAGGATTGTGTGCTACARGACTRCGGACTACGRAACTGTGGACTRCGGACCRCTGTGAACCGTTGTCGTTGYTGCTGGTTTATATCACTGTGAACTGCTGGTGCTGCGGGATGTGGACAGACTATTTATTGCGGATGACATATGAACTGTGGYTGACTKCTSCGAGCCTGGTGTGTTAAGTTGTTACATACTGCGGGCCTGCTGCGGCATGATTTTATACCACAGGCCACTGCAGCGTCCAGAGATTGCACCTGCCGTTGGTGGCTACTGCTATCTGTGGCCGCTGCATATTGCTGCAGACTGCTGCTGGCCGGCTGCGGCTAGCAAATGATATTGTTGTTGGCTACTATTGGCTGCTGCTGATCGGCATCGCTGTGTATAGCCGCTGCTACTGTTGGCCAGGCATGGACTCCAGCTGCTTACCAGACTACGGACTACGGACTGGGGATCTATAACGCAATGCCACGGTGGTAGTGTTGGTTGTGCATGGACTGCTCGCTGTTGGTTTTGTCCGCATAAGAAACGGTAGACAACGCTCTTTCGAAGAGAGGTTGTTGGAACGCAGGACTGTTACGGGCTGCGAGCGGACTGTCGCTGTTGACCTTGCGCAAGCTGCGGCCCTTGGTGGTTCCCAGGGCGTGGCCAACTAGTGGAGGCCGTTGTTGTTGATCGCTGCATACTATTGCATACCGCAACGGTTATCACTGACTGTTGAAGTCTACGGTGCCTCGACGGGTGAACTTGGGGGGGGGTAGATTGAGCCTTAGAAGGAGGGGTTATTGCTGCGGATTGACGAAGTCGTCAGACGTGCGGCCTCGGCGGCTGATTCGGAGTTTGACCAAGCTGTTACTTTCTGGCTGCCATTGCGGGGCCCTCAGGAGTATTAAGATTACAAGACCCTCTCCAGTGAGCTTGAGAGCACCCCTCTTGTATCTGAGAGTCTCAAACTATCTTCCTCTATCCTTCTTACTCTTAAGTCTGGTCTTGTTCTGAGCGGAAGGCGGCAGGCAGGATTGCAGCCGGTAGGATCGCATCAAGACTCTGTGGGGAGTCCACCCACCGATTGCGGGAGCTGTAACGGAGCCTAGGCGAGGCTCTGGAGGCAGTGAATTGACAGGTAACCTTTGCGTTACCCTCTATACACCTTAGATATAACCCCTATCTATACTACCTGATGCATCTCTGGCTGAATATATGGTGTGCAACCCTGTCTAATTTTTGGTTTGACTTCAGGAGATTGAACCAGACTAAGTAAAGGAATATTTGTGAAATCTCAGTTTCAACTTTGTTTGTTTGTATGAACTCAGAATGTTAAAAGGAACTGCATCTGGGGAAAAGGCAGGATGGGGGTTTTGTTTTGCTTGATGGTTGATTGGGTCGTTAAGGCTGAGGAGTCCCCATAAGTTTGGGGAACCCCAGCGCTTTGTTTTATTTTGGTTTGCATGGAGAAGTCAGACCCTTCTATAAGTTTAGGGGTTCTGACTACTCTTGGGGCTGGGATGTCCCCATAAGTTTGGGGAGACCCAATGATGTGGTTTGCATGATGGTCAGGTTGTTATGTAAGTTCAGGTGGCCTGACTGCTCTAACTTGTAAGGGGGTTTTGATTGTGCTTGAATTTCAGGGACTCAGGGCGCTCAATAAGTTTTGGTGTCTTGGGTTGCCTTGTTTTCATTGGGATTTTGCTCTTTCTTTGGTTTCTGAACGAGGAGGCCGAGCTGTTCTGTAAGTTCAGGTGGCTCAGTCTCTTCCTCCTCTTTATTCTGAAGAATTGATCTCGGCAAAGAGGCAGACCCTTCTGTAAGTTCAGGGGATTTGACTCGATGCCACACACATAATGGCTCAGATAGAAACGAAGCTGGCAGAGAGTTAAGACCCTTCTGTAAGTTCAGGGGGTTTGGCTCAAAGCCTCGCACATGCTGGAACCCAATGGTTATAACTTGGCTATACTTTATTACTACTTTATCTAAGAACGAGATAACCAGACTGTTTTATAAGTTTAGGTGGTCTGACTATAGCCGTATCACAACTTGAAGAAAGTACAACTAAGAATAAAATTGATGGTAAACTGGGGCAGGCTGAATATAAGTTAGTTCAGTCATATGCAGTCTTAGAAGATAAAGGTAAAGATAAGTATATATAACTTGGATACTTTAAACAGTCCAGGGTGACTAGAATGGTCTAGTCATGTGTCAAAGAAGAGAAAAGTAGTTGTGCCCTCTGTTTGTGTATATTTGTGCAAGTCAAAACGCTCTATAAGTTTAGGTATTCTGACTCTAGGCCTGGCTAAGTTGAGTTGTTCTATAAGTTCAGGCGGCCTGACTTATGCCTTATGTAAGTTAGGGATAATGAGTTAAATCATTAAGAGATCATGAACTATTGTTTGTTCAGGATTGACTTTGGGATGGTGAGAGTACTTACCTTTGTGGTTTGGCCTGCATGTGATTGAGTGAGGCTACTACTTAGTCTGAGTTTCAGTTTGATAGGTAGTTGCTTTAGTCGCTCGCCACGTGCTAGAGCGATAGGAGTTGATTTCAATTCCTGCATTTTCTGAGCTAAGTTTTTTTCCTTAGGTCAATTCTCGCATTTTCTGGGATCTTTTATTATACTTAGCCTTGTATAAATCTTGGCAGGTTACTTTCTCTACGGGAAGCGCTGCCGAAATTTTCTACAAATCCAAAGAGTTAGTCAAATCTTGAATTGTCCAAACTTGACTTATCTTTCTGACTTAGTAAAAATATGGGAAGCCTCCTTTTCTAAAGGGAGTGCTGCCTAAATTTATTGCTAATTCAGGGAGTTAGTCAAAAGTTTGGCTTGTCAAAGTTTGACTTGTCCTTTCATTATATATGGCTTAGTAAAAATCTGGAAAACCTGCTTTTTTAAAGGGAGTGCTACCCAAATTTTTGCTAATTCGGGGAGTTAGTCAAATTTTTGACTTCTCAAAAGTTCAACTTGTCAAGATTTCATATATGGCATAGTAAAATTTTGGGAATCCTCTTTTTCTAAAGSGAGTGCTGCCCAAAATTTTGCTAATTCAGGGAGTTGATAAAATTTGGACTTTGGAGAGTCAAGGGTTATTTCTGATTTCATATCTAGGCTTATATAAATTCTGAGAGGGCACTTTTCCTACGGGAAGCGCTGCCGAAATTTCCCTGTTTCCAGAGGAGTTAGATTATTTTCGACAGGTGGCGCTAGAGAGTGTTGTATGGAGGTGTGCTATGGAGGTTTATCCCCCATATGCTGATGATTTTAGTCTGGGCATTGGACCTATACTGTGTTACAGGTCCTTTGGGTTGTCTGATTCAAGGTCAGGACTAGATTCAACTTGATCTCTTGAGGATCATTATCTGTTATCACTGATAACAGGTCGGTTGTCGATTCGTCGGTTTACTACTCAATTCCAACTCACATTCCTCACTCGACCTGAAAGGCTTTAGCCCTGGTGATTGTATTGTTTCATTAAGGTTTCACCCGGACTTTTATTGAATGACCATTTAACAAAGGTACTGAGTATTTAATTAAGGTGTGGTTGGACAAGAGGTTGGGGCTTGCATGGCTAAAGCGAGGGGTATGAGTGTTGAAGATGGTTGGGGTTGACTCCGTGTAGTGCGTGGGCTGTTGATTGACTCGTTGATGTCATTCGCAGGTATGTGCTATGAATCAGATTCTGGATGTGGTTTCCTGCGATCACATATATACGTATGGCTGTGAGGGCCCCAATGAGACTGTGAGAAGTGATCGTCACATACTTTTCTCTGTTATATATGCATATATATGAGTATACTTGAAATGAATACTTGCATTGGCTAAAGGGCCCACAAACTAAAAGCCTGCTCAGGGGTTAAGACAAAAAAAGGCCTAGGGAAAACCCTTACTTTTATTTTGTTTTACTTCTTAAGGATTTTTCTTAGTCGGACGTTGGTCCTGGGCCGGGATTCGAGGTCCTTGTCCAAGACATCCCAAGCCCTAGGCTCTGCAGGGAAGGGTTTTTCCCTCCCGCAAAGCCTATTTGCCTTGCCTACCGAGACGCTCAGACCAAAGGCTGGAGGTCTCGTGGCGGCTGCACGACTATTCCTTCAACCATGCAATGTCGTAAAGGATCAGACCCTCGCGACACTTTGAGCCTGACACTTGAGTGTCATAAGCGGTGCTCGGATCCATGAGGGACCGCTTGATTATGGACACTACATAGTACGTCATCGTTGCGACTTCATGCGTACGCCTGCATCGCGGGTTGGTATGAGATAGACCCTCGGCTGCGCGACTTTATATTAAAATCCCGTGCGCGACGTTTTACCGCCCTAGTGTGTAAAAAGTTATGGGATTACAAAGGGACCGACGCATATGGGCGAATGTTTGAGATTGCTATAAGGCGCCAACGCCGCGCGAAAAAGGGAGGGTACCCCAGGGCTATGATTTTGTTTACTAGGCAGGGAACCTTCGGCCTATTCCTTATCTTTTGCTCTTTGGATTTTTTATAGTTGGACGTTATAGTTCGTGGCAGCCATCAAAGTCAAACCCCTTGATGTTCGACCGCCACGACAGCTTAAAGTTGTCTACTCAACCCCTCTGCACAGGGTGCAGAAGAGGGTGTGGTCTTCAACCACGCACGGCGGTTGTCCAGCGTCGAGAGATTAACCCTCAAGGCGCGTGTCAGCCGACACTTGAGTGTCGAACGTGACCCTCGCGATTAACGGGGACCGTGTGAGTATGGGTACCTTATAGTACGCCTTCATTGCGACTGATTGCACACGTTTGCATTGCAAATCGATATGCGATAACCCTGCGTCCGCGCGGTTTTATATTAAGTCTCATGCGCAACGTCTATCCGAACTCCGCATTGGAAAGTAATGGGACGGCTACCGAGGGGCTAGGAGCGTTGTCGCGTTGTCTATGTTGTGTTGTTTTGTACGTGTGTGTGTGAGTTTTATTTTTGTGTTCGTAAAGTGGTGTGCGCGTGGTGTGTAGGATGCGTCCTAGTCGACCGACGACGAGCCGCGCTTGGGACTTCAGCCCCCCATGATGCCGGTTCGCGTGCGGGTCCGATAGAGGCGCATTACCGCACGTACCCCCTATGCTACAACGAACGAGAAACGCCCTCGGCTGGTCCACCTCTGCGATTGCAACTGATTAGCTTTCGTACTGTGGACTGGTAGCTCGACGGGGATACGCCCACCGAAGGGAGGTGACAACTCCCGTAAGGTGTAGGTAAGTCGTGCCTCGTGTAGGCCCTATCCTGTCGTAGGGGCTCGCGAGAGGTATGGCTGGCGCACTCGGTCGGAGCAGCTTAAGGAAGCTCCACATGTATGATTTGCGACGAAGGATTTAAAACAACTCCTGCGTGACGCGGCCGAGAGGGTCCCGCGCTGCCCTGGGGCGGTGCCGGACCGATGCGCACGACAGGTGGCGCCGTTGTCGAGGATAACGGAAAACCTACCGTTGTCTCTGGTGGAACGACATCCGGGTATGAGAAGTGAATAGGAAAAAGGCATAAAGGAAAGACGAGAAGGTAAGAAAAAGTAATGAGTGACTAAGTATAGGTGAGAAAGTTTACCTACCTGAGTTAGGGGAAGTATGAAGGACGATCGTGTTAGCATTGGGTAAAGTATGCAGTAAGGGTTAGGCAGAGCGGAAGGAATAGACCGGTCAAGGTGAAATGCTTAATAAAGGAGTGTGCTTGTTTTTCTCTTATCCGGGAGCTTGAGGAGAAGAGTCTGTCAAGATGTAGCAGGGCGGCGACGCATCAGGTGATCCCAAAAAAGGCCTGACGCTCGATGACCTTATCGCGGCTATTGACAGGCATGAAAGAAATCCGAGCAACATCCCCAAGGTCGATACCTTCCATTTTTGTGGGAAGAAAGTCTTAGAATGGTTGGGGCGGGTGGAACAAGCTCTGGTCGGGCGGTCCGATGTCGTAAAATTTCAGCGCATTCTTCAGTACGTTCACAACTACCATCAAGAGGTGAAAAAAGTTATAGACGCAGCCCAAGGT